>JAFVLL020008128.1:20488-71655 GCA_021397915.2 Tor tambroides
GGTGAACAAGACGTGAGACGTGCGGATCCATGTGCAAAGCTTTATTTGGACAGAGACGTGGTCATAAACATAAGCAGGGTCGAACAATGGCAAACCGGTATGGCATAGGCAAGACACAGAGTAATCCTTAGAACAAGCGTGGGTCGGCGATCGGCAAACAACATCCAAGTGGGCAAGGCAGAGAGATAATCCAGGTACACGTGCAGAAATCCGAGAGAGGTGCAAACAGGGTCCAATGGTGAGACAAGGGTTAATCCACGATACAAGGGTAGGAAACGAGACTATAAACAAAACAAACTAAACTAAGACTAGAGAACACAGAATGGCTCGGTAAGGCAGCTAACACTTGGAGAATGCTAAACGCAGAACCAGACTCAGAGCTAGACATACACACAGAATGGCTTGGTACCGTAGCTAACACTAGGAGAGTACTAAACACTAGACAATACTCGGCCAAGAGGAAGAGGAAGTCCATAGTTGAAGTAGGGTGTGTAATCAGTGCAATCAGCTGTGTGATCAGAGCAATGCGAGATAGTCCTCAGGTGTGAACGTGATCAGTGTAATCAGCTGTGTGTGTGACGTCAGTGCAATGGATGATGGGAATTGTAGTCCGTGGTAATATAGAACAGTAGTGTGGTGCAAGAGTCAATGTGGTGAGCGAGTGACCTCTGGTGGTGAGTGGACGTACGAACACGAACCGGATTCGTGACAGATGGTTTGTACAGTTTTAAAATAGTATTAGTATTGTAACTTGTAATGTAAAATAAAATAGATTTATTTTTTTATTTTGCAGTACAATTGTAATTTACAGCAAGTATTCTGTTTTTCGTCATATATATTCAATATGTTTCTGTCTTCATTTTTACAGTTAGAGTTAAATATTGTTGTTGTTATCAACATTCAATTTGAGACACTATCACAGCTAAACAAAGGTTTGAGTCCAGGTGCAAAGTCATAATAATAATAATAATAATAATAATAATTTATCTATTTACTTGCGTGTTATTTGACCATTATCTATAATATTTTTTAAAATATTAATTTAAAATCTCAAGGTGTGCTTTAAGTAAACATTTTATGTCTAAGCGGTTTGGCAAACAAAAAAATTTGTGAACACATTGTGGAACATAATAGTGCTGTTTGGCAATGTAAAAACAACTGTTTTACACGTCATTATTAGGATATCTCATTATCGCAACTAATGCTTCCACTGTTTCTGTCCTCTCAGATCACAGATGGCCGATGGCATCAGACACAATTCATTTTCCAGACAGAGGACCCAAACTTACTGCCCATTGTGGAGGTCTACAACTTGCCCAGCACAAAATCTGGCTCACATTACCACCTTGAAGTGGGCCCTGTGTGCTTTTTATAAAGAAAGAAACAATGGAAGCCTTAAATACCCCAATCAGCAGCATTACAGAGCCTCTCTCTGGCCTAGAGGCCAACAAAACTGTACATCTCCTCTCGAGCGTGGACTGCAGCCTTTAAACATGAGGAAAGAGGAAACTAGAGCAGCTTTGGAGAAAACAAGACTTCTTATGCGAGCGGCTCGGGATGACAGATTCTTTCTTTTCAGAGCTGGGTTTCTTCTGTTTGAAAACAAGGCCTGGATATGTGGTTAGAGGTGCTTCTTAAACTCTAATAGAAGTCTTAATTTATTAATAGTTGTTTTTTTTCCCCACGTGGACAAGGAACAATTAAGACATTTATTTGTAATGAAGTACTTATTTTGTATTCTATAGTTATACATGATCATGTGTATTTATACATGTACATGTGTGTTTGTATATTTTCTGTAAAGTGCAATAGAGAATGAACAGATTTTTTGTTTTTTAAAGATGAAACTTCTGTTTGGCTGTTCTAGGTAATTGAGGTTTACTGTCACTCATATCATTCAATTCAGGTTCATTGTCGTGTGTACTTGTGTATACCAGCAGGTCTGTTGTAAAAGCCTCAGATACCAGCAAGCATGCAAAAACACACATATGCGTTCATTCATAGCCAGAATATGAGTCGAGGTGAATCCAGACTTGAAAAGCAAAATGTAAACATCTACCTCCCATCTCTCATTTTTTGGTGTTTTGGGACAGTAAATGGATTCACATGCATTTAACTCCTGTGGTTAGATTTCTGTTTCCGTCAAATGTTTTTAACTTAAGTGCCTTTTGTACTTTGAAAGGGAATATTTTTATATAAATTTTTAAAAAGGAAAAAGTTCAAATGATCTCTTTTTTCAGCCAAACATATTTTTAATCCTTTATCTTCTAGTATGCCTTATTTGTACAAATATTTGAACTTTAAAGGCACAAGAATTATATTATTATTATAGCGGACATGGTGTTAAAAGTGCTTTATATCACTCGACTGTAGGTCTTTCCATCATTAAGTACATATATGCATTTCCATAAGCCCTATCTGACTGCAGTAGTAATTGTTTGACATGGTCTGTGTCATAATTACTGATTTTTGTATGTCTTTGTTAAGGTGCGTGTACAAAGCTGAATGTTGCAGTTAGAAACTGCAAACCTGATTTGTTGATCAAAATGAAAACACTAGAATCTTCCACTATATTGGGTCTGTTATGAGCAGCGACTTTGACATCATGGTAAGCTAATTATTACAGTGGCTGTGACCAAAAAGAGTTATGTATGAAATATATCTGTTGTTTTGAGCAAAACTGTCAGGAGCCATCTTATCTTGCCAAAGGGGGTTGTTAAATATCTGTTCTTTATATGTGTAAATTTGAGGTCTTGCTGTAATGCATGTTCTGTGATTTCAGAGCAGACAAAGCAAAAAAGGTGGATATTCTCCAATGAATATTTTTATGGTCAAACATTACCTCCGAAAAACAGCAAACACCAAAGAACAAAGATTTCAGTGTTGATACCACAGAAACAGACAGAAGTCTTTATATCTCTCTGTCTTACTAAAGTTCTTGTTTTTTGGCCATTTCAGTGTTTCATTTGAATAAAGAAATTACGAAAACATGTTGAAAATCTTCACACTCACCCTCATTTTATTCCAAACCTGTATGCTGCAAAAACACTTCTGACCATAAGACGTCAGTTCATAGAGACCAAAAAAAGGGCTTTCCATAATTATTATATAATTAAGAATAATTACATAATAATCCAGCTCTGTAACATGTTGGGATATGAATATGTATGTTAAAAAAAAAGGTTACAGCCACTTCTGACTAATGTACACAAGCAGTTCTGTTGTCATTTCTTTCAGTGTAAAGATCATGTCATATTTAGTCTCTATAAATGCTATAGTATTAAACTGTAGAATATTATTGCATAGTGAATGTTAAAATAGCCTAATGCTACTTTTATTCAATTATCACTTGGAAAGAGTAACTAGAATATATCTGATATTAATACCATGGTTCAAGTTGGGTATAGATTACTTACAAGTTGTAGTCCGTTACTGATTCCAAATTACATGACAAAAATTGTAGTTATTAACGTAATCACCTCCCATTACACATTTTAAGTAATTTAATCAGACTACTTTTTGATTACTTATAGATTACTTTTGACTTTATTTTAAATAGGAAAACCTACCATATTGATATACAGATACAAATAGTAAGAAAATATATTCCATTCATTGTGATTAACAACAAGAAGTGCATTAAACATTACATTCCCAAACGGGTTCGGAAATGAACTGAAGGAGGTTTGTGAGTTTAATGAAAAGCTAATAATTAATTAAATCATAAAATGTAAAGTTAAAATAAATCATTTTAAAATAACATCAATCAAAATTAAAAACTTACTAAAAAAATTGAAATATTTGTTTACCTGCATGTAATGTGACCATTAACCAATGTTAGAGAACCGTGAACATGTAAATGTGATACTTAATTATTAGTGCTGTCAATCGATTAAAAAAAAAAAACTAATTAATCGCACATTTTTCTAAAATTAATCGCGATTAATCGCGATTAATTCCACCTAACATTAAAGTTTTTAAATATACTTTTATATTGCAATAATTTCACATTAAATCTTCAAATGTACAATGTACAAACATTAATATTTCTTTAATGGCATCTTTTTTATGATTGAAGGCCAGCATCACTGATATCAATACTACTGATGTCTCTATAAAATAGTTTTTTCCCCTGAATATTTAACCATTGACTGTAGCCAATCAGCATTACAGTATAATTTAGATCTATAAATTTTAACATTTATTAGACTTAACTTCTAATTTAAGTGAACTTAAAACGATCATCACATGAACCTATTATAATAAATTACATATTTAGCTACTTGTGCCCTTCAGCAGAAATATACTGAAAATGAATACTTACCGAACACTAAATTCTAAATTAAATATAGATGAACCCCTTAAAGCTATAAAAGTTTTTGATTTCCTCTTTTTTTCTTTGGTTCTTGGATTAATAGGCATCATAGCAGCTGGTTATTAGCTTATTTGCCTGCTATAGCTTTAAAAGCTGCTGCTGCTGAACGTGACGAGGATCTGACATGCGTCTTATTTTCTCACAAATCTCTTTACCTTTTCTGACCCACTTCAAGTCTTAAAGTCTCTACTAATGAGCGGACGAGTTGAATCGGCTGTTTTAGACGAGGGAGATAGTGCTGGGGTGCCTCAGGACAGTTTTTAAAACCATTTCAGAGACATGTTCTTAAATGTGACGCATATATAACATTGCATGCATGCACGCAGTTTTAAGGCAGCTTTAATCGCCTTTTTGGTAACTTCATGCCTTAACTGACGGCATAACTAGGACATTGCATGCATGTAGTTTCTTTCGCTGTTTGATATGAAATGATACAGGCTACAGCGTGCGCCGGCACCTTTGTGCGTGTATTTGAAGAGCGCGCGCTACGAGCACAGTATCTTTTCCGCGCTCGTTTGACTCGCGCCTGGTGCGGAGGCGAAGTTAGAGCGCGTCTGAAACGTCTCCCGTTTGATGTGGTCATAAAGACGTTCTGCATCTAAATAAACGCAATCGTTTTCAAGAAGAAAGAGACAGAGGCAGCAGTTGCGAATGGGGTGGCCAGCCCTAGCCCCGCCCCTGCGTTAATTGCGTTAAATACTTTTAACGCGTTAATCAGAAAAAATTACTCGCATGCGTTAACGCGCTAATTTTGACACCACTATTAATTATTAAACTAATTTAGGCTATTTTAAAATCTTAGGGGGACTTCAAGTAGATATAGGTGAAAGAGATTCAGATGACAAGAAAGTAAACATGTAAACAAGAAACAACATCAATTTGTGCAATGTATTGTGTTTGAAGGACAAAAGCCTTCCAAAGACATAGTAGCTAGTATATGCTTAAATAACCTAGCGGTGATAATTCAACTAAAAATGAATGTGTTCATCAGTAGGATAGTTAATGCAATGTTGAAACACTTCTTAAACCTGAAATGATTTTTGTAAATCCAGCGGTCAAATGCGGTGTAGCCACCTGACTAATGACTGGTCTTTGTGTGAATGTCCACAAAACTGGAAGACTTTCTGAATGTAGGCCTACATAAGAGGTAGGCTACTTTTGAAAGGAACATTTAAAAGATGAAAAAGAGAAATTAGAGAGAATCAATAAATTATGGATAATTTATTGCTATTATGTTAATAATAAATAATAATGTAATCAATTACAAGTATTTTAAAATGTAATTTAATCAAATTACAAGTACTTCATTTTTGGAATCTGATTACAAACAAGTAATCGGTTACTACCCAGTAGACAAAGGATCATTACTAAGCTTTACATACAAATGAACATACACAAGGACCCACAGAGAGAGGTGGGACTCCCCCTGCTTTTAGAACCAGTCTGATGTATTTACAATATCTACCAGCAGGGGGTGATGGGAGCGTACTAACCAGAAAATCTTTGAAATATTTTCCGTTTAAATTTAAGTAGTTAATATAAAAGCACAATCTCATCTGCTTGCCCAATTATTCTTCTAGTCTAAAATGAAACATTTGATATTCAATAACTGTAACCCTTAATGAATTAGAATGGGAAAATTTAGTAGGATACATTTTTTCTTTTCTTTTCTTTTTTTTTAAAGTCACTTTATTTCCATTTCAGGCCACGTTCACGTATCTGTCCATAATCATACAACACTGCCACCTAGTGACAATGCATGAAAACAATACAATGAAATTAGTAATGACACATAGGCCTACTTCAACAATAGCTACCTTACTTAAAAATACCTCCCACAACTCTTGTGATCAAATATGACAACGAAAAGGTCTGTCATTTTTCACTTGATTGTTTCCTAGAAGACAAGAAAACAGTCAAAGAGTTCATCAAAATTCATCATCTGCACTGATATTTCATGTTATATCAATGATCACATGCTGTGTGTGCTGTTGATGTGCCATAACCTATATACTTACTTATGTACGTGAGCACTCATAGAGAGTTTTCCTGTCTTTGATGATGTAGTGTGTGTTTTGCGAGGGACCAATCCCAGATCACCAGTTTTAAAGTGAGAAAGATGTGAAGTAGATTTCTGCAGGAGTTCACTTGGTCTGGAGTTAAAAGCAAGCATGAGAGCAATTGAATCACATTGCCAAAATTATTGTATGATTAGTATGTCTTAGAGCTGCAATATGTTGCATGTTCATTTAAATCCATGACACTGAATTAAAATGAATGAATGTGTACCTTTTAATGCCAGAGGCTTTTTTGAGATCATGACTGCAAGTCACCTCTGGCATGAAGTCAGTAAGAGCTGGACCGTTTCCTAAAGCTGCAGCACTGTCCAGCACAGCCAGCAGCTTCTGCATCATCTGATTTCGTCTGAGAGTAATCTTCAGTTCTGAGTCTTCCTCTTTAGGGACCTCCTGTAACTACTGCTTATTTACTTGGCTGTAACACCAAATGGTAATTGACCTGTTTATGTTCACTCTTACCCTTAGGGCCTCTTTTAAAGCTACTGCTGCTTCCTCAAGAACTGTTTTTAGCTGTTTTCTTAGCATCCTTTCCTCTTCAAGCTCTTTCCTCTGTCTCTTGGCTTCAGCTTTGGTTTGGTTTAGCACTTCTATTACTGTTGCATGTTTATTTCTGTAAGTACAGTGGTGGTAATACTATTAAAACACACTGAAGGAAGTATTTAATGTAAATTATTTTACTTATAAGTAACTTCAGGAGTCCAACCTGAGAGCATCAAGCTCTGTACATATTGCAGAGTGACTGTCTAGCAGCTCTTGGTGCTCCACTTTAAGTTTGGCACACTTCTCCACTTCAGACTGCATTTGCTTGCACTTTTCTGTCAACTGATTGACTACCTTGAGAAAGAGTCAGGTTTCATTTTTGCTCTAAAAATGTTTCCAAACAGCAAAAAAGATTGCTTTAAAAAATGCATGAAAGTATAGACATAAACTGGCAACCTTTTGATTAGCAACATTCTTCTTGGTTATCTCATGTAGCAGCGGTTCAGTGATGGCATTCTCTATTTTGAGCTGCTTTTCTCTTGCTCGCAGATCATCATTCTCCTTCAGCAGCTCCTTGGTCTTGTCTGAGAGCTGCTGAAGTTCTGCTGTCACAGAGAGGTTTTCTTGCATGGCCCTCTTTGTCGTCTCGGGCATCTTCTGATCTGAAACCCGCCGAAATTCAGCTGCTACAGCAGCAACATGTTGCAGCATTTCTTTCTTTAGCCTGTTTCAGCCAAAAAGGTCAATTAAATAAAATGTAGCTTGTAGTTAACACATTTATTTTTTTTCCAACTTTATATTTTCAAAGATATCAGCAAGGGAATCCAGCATAAAACCTTTGCCAAATGACAGATAATTCCATGTGGTGACCCCTAATGGGAGCAGCTGAAGGTAATAATATATAAATATTTCAAATATTTAATATTGGTAACACTTTTTTTCCATTTGTTAACATTAGTTAACATGAACTAAAAAATTCTTCTAAAGCATTTATTAATTTTAGTTCATGTTATTTTCAAAATGTACTAATGAATTAAAATAAAAAAATGAATTTTATTATTTATGTCATTTTGTGTGTGTGTGTGTGTGTGTGTGGGTGTTTGTGTGAAAATTGAGTTGAAAGTTGAAAAAGCTCCACAACAAAGTGAGTCCAAGGATTTGAAAGAACCTTAGTGTCTTCTGAACACAGTACATACATACACTCTTAAAAATAAAGGTGCTTAAAAGGTTCTTCAGAGCGATGCTATAGAAGAACCATTTTTGGTTCCACAAAGAACCATTCAGTCAAAGGTTCTTTAAAGAACCATCTCTTTCTTACCTTTTATAGAACCTTTTTCACCACAAAGAACCTTTTGTGAAATAGAAAGGTTCTTCAGATGTTAAAGGTTCTTCATGTAACCATTTAGGCAAAAAAGGTTCTTCTATGGCATCGTGAAGCACCTTTATTTTTAAGAGTGTATATTCCAAGCAATAAATCTACTTAGAATAAATGCTTCTTTGTAAGGCCTTACATTGCGATCTGAAAATAGAAGATGAATGGAAAACAATCACCCATTTGATATATATGTAATTTCTAATGTTTGGCACTGATGGTTTCAGACCTCAAATAATGCACAATATTTATGAAAAGTAGTCATTATTGATCCAGTCATATTCATCTAAGAATGTACTTTCATCTCTGAACAATGAGTATGAACATGCTCACCTGTCATTGTCCAGTACAGCTTTTTTCTCCAGATTATAGATTTGTGCTTGATGTTCTTCTTTTTGCTTTTGAAGCTGCTCTTCCAAACACCTGCGTTCAGCCATAAGCTTCTCTCTCTGCATAGAGAATTCCTCCAAAGACGCCAGTTTACCAGCTGAATGCAAAAAGGTTAATATAATTTAGGTTGTAAGGTGCTTTTATTAATACCAGGCACTTATATGATGTTTAATGCCTCAGTACAGCTAAGACCTGAAAAATCAATGTGACATTTTGAATTGTAATATACAGTATAGCATGTTAGTGATAATTTATATAAGTTTTTATTTGATTAGATGTTTGTATTATGTGAATATGTGACTCCTCAGAAGTACCAAGCGCCATGTTCTCGGATGTGAATTTTTCCTTATTTTCCTGAAGCTCGTGTCTAAGCAGGCTCAGTTGTAACTCAAAGGACTCTCTCTCAGCCTCTTGAGCTTGCTGGTGTCTTGATAACGTCTCAGCCAGATCAATCAGTTCATCTTCTTTTTGAGCCAGTGTGCGTTTCAGGTAGAGAACTATGTCTTTCTTCTCTTTCTCCACATTATTGATCTTTGAGTATAAATCCTTTTCCTGAACCTCCAGTTCATCACATTTTTGCTGGTATCTGCAAGAAAAAAAAGACAAGGTCACAGTTCTTAATAACGTTTATGAGGCAAGCGCTTCCTGTTGAGGGTATGATATATTTGTTGAAGTATGTTGCTTGGTTAATTATTAACGGTAGATTATAATCCAAAGTCTATTTCATTTTAGTTTCCTCAAAGGCACAGACATGAGCTGCACGAATAACCTGAACTCACAGTAAATAGCCTATTATGAGCCAAATTCTGTTGATGCTATTATAATCTTGTGGCCTATATTTTAATCCAAAAATAGCTCACTCAAACTTCAATCAAGTTTTCAAATCAGCACCATCATTAGGTGAGTGTTTGCTGCACTTCCTCATTACTTACTAGGCTGCATGAATGTAGCCTACTAGTGCGTTTTTGTTTTTAGGTTGCGGAGGTTTTCTTAGATAAATTCAGAAGTATTTTCTTATGAACTTCTGACTAATGTAACATAACAAACAACCATATAATATAAGGTCGGGGACTAACTTGCAAGAGACTCACCTTTCCAGTCGCTCCTCCAAATCGCGTATTTGAGCCCGATAAAAGTTTTTGTCACTCTCCGTCAATTCTTCGTCGTTTTTCTGCTCAGGATTCATACTTTCCTTTTTACTTGATTTATCTCCGGTCCCTTTTCCATTCTTTTTGGGAGGCATTGAACTTTTACGTACTGCCTACTTTAAACGAAACAGCCTGAGAAGTACAAACTTGCAAATGCAATTGTTTCTTGTTGCCATGGATGTGAGGTTTGAGTTTGAGTTGTGTCAGGCGCTGCGCAGAGACATGCGCGAGAGTACACTGTGCCTTTTCACAGTCTTTCAAAATATTATTCAAAAAGGTTTGGGCCTATTAAACAGCCGTTTCACTTTCATTTTTGATTGAAACGTGAATTGTATCCTGTCATTTGCTAATTCTACCCATTTCTCTAATGTTTAACATAAGATTAATAATTTCTTTACAAGTGTTAGTTCATGTTAAGAGATGTAAACAAATTGAACCTTATCGACTATAATATATGAGAGCACTTTTTTTACTTTTTAATTGGTTTGTACTTATCAAACTTGTATTTGAAGAATTAGTCTTGGCCTTTTACCTGGGGCCTGTTTCATAAAACAAGTTTACCAAATAAACCAGGCTTATTTCAGTTAGTCTGACTTATTTTGAACCAGATCAATTGACAATACGTCAGACTAACTGAAATAAACCTGGCTTATTTGGTAAACTTGTTTTATGAAACAGGCCCCTGGTCTGTCATGTTATTCTGTTGTTGTTGGTTTTTTGTTTTGTTTTGTTTGTTTGTTTTTGTAAATCTGTTAATCAGAATAGGATATTTTGCATTAAAGGTCACCCTGGGTCAAAGGATCCTTGGATGTTGTCTTTTTTAAACAAAAAGCAACAAATATCACTACAGCACTTTCCTAAACACATGTAATACTGAAGCCAGATGTTTGGAATATTGTGGAAGACTGGATTTGTTGTGACAGATGTGCAAAGGATGTGCAAAAATTAACTGTTTTGTAACTTTATTATAACTCTATTGTAAACTTTAAGATTTATTGTTCAGTTAGCAGAGGTTATTATTAAAGATGTTCAATGTTATAAATGTAAAAAGATTTTGAGTTTTTGCCCCAAAAGTTGTGAAAATAATTCTTAATTATGTTAATATGTGTCAAATTTGACCTGAGGTTCACATGGGTGCAGTTTCCTAGAACCAGTTTAAAAACTGCATGACTTGAAAAAGACTCATTGACTCATTCTCACTGTTCACATGGTCACATATTTCTGAGAATTCGCATTACACTATATACTGCCCACTTCTGTTGCAATTTCTTAAATTGTCCTTGAGGAACACCCCTTTTTTATTTACAAAGTTATAAACAATTCATATTTTAAAATTAGTACATTCTTACCGAATCTCCATGTATGAGCTTCATTGGTGTGGATGACATTTTCACATAGGCCTAGTAAATAAGGTTAGCATTAGCCTATGTTTTGTTTAGTTTTGCCATTTTTAAACGCTAAATACATTTTTTTTAAAGTAAAAAAAAAAAGCTCTTTGCTTTATCTGCAAGCTGAGCCACTCAGAGACTGGCACAGGGAATAATACAGTGATCTGAATGAGACCATGGGCATCTGCGAGACTCGGTTGGTATTGCTAAACTGTCTAAACAAACGCTTTTGGCGTACAATAACAGGCATTTTGTGAGTATGATGAAGATGCCAAGTTGTAGGGGGAGGGGTGAGAAAGATACAGAAAAAAAAACTATGTCATCATGAGACACTGCAACATTGTAGCAAAGAATAATAGACGCGCTGCGTGTCAAGTGTCAAAGGACTGCGCGTGAAACGCACACATGACATGGACTCCGCGGGACAAGCCTCATGACCATGCAGTGGTTAATGACAGCTGAGGTTGTTTAAACAGCTTTAAAACATGGAGTGAAAGTGAAATTCTATAGCGGTAAGTTCTACACTGATCGCTGAGGTCAGATATTACAAAATTACTTTGAAAGTTTAATCTTAAGGTCTTCTGATTAAGAAACTAATCGTAGAAGTTGCATTCTCTGTATGGAAAAGAGTAAACTGTCACATGTTAGGGTAAAGTTACATTGTCCGTAAGACTTTTGTGTTTAGATGGTGCTTGTTTATGGATGTCTGAGAGGAGTAGAGAGGTTCGGGGAGGGGAGTCTGCTCATTATGTAACTGCCGTTTGGAAAAGTGTTTTCGCGCTCAGCTTTCTGAGTCTGACATTCCTACAGTTCCATTGGGATTCGGTGAGACAACACAGCGAGAGCAGATCACAGAGAACAACACAGAGAAACAACGTGCGCAGAGTACGAGCTCATCCTCATCCTGTCATATCGCATGTCGCACTTGTGGAGGGTCTAACAAGTGTTTTATAGAAGAGAATGACTTTGGTGAGAATCCCTTTCCGGTAGGAGGCTATTTTATGGTTGTTAAAATGAGTTTAAAGGACTTCTGAATAATAATGTACGCTATGCACTATGGGTGTAAGGAGTTGAAGTGTCCTTTAATATGTTTATGCCATATACTTTTTGATACTGCTATATATTTTTCTCTCTCTTCATGATTTCACTGAGAGAAAACAGCTAAACAAACAGCTCATCCTCATTCTGTCATATAGCATGTTGTATTTGTGAGTGGAGGGATTTTCTACTGAGAACAAGTGAAGTTTCTGGGAAGTGTTTTGTAGAGGAGAATGACTTTCTGACAATCCTTTTCTGGTTGGAGGTTATTTTATGGTTGTTAAAAGGTTGTTTAGGTGACGTCTGATTTATAATGTAAACATCAGAGTAAGGTGTTGAAGGTGTTCTTATGCCATATGTTTCGATGAAGTCATTTTCTTAATAAGCATTTTCTTGTTTTTCAGTTAAAAAATGTACATGTGTTACATTTGTATGCAAACAAAATTGTGGTATATTATTGGTATTAAGACTTTAATATACTTTCTATAACCAAAAAGTCTAACTAAATGTGGTGTCATTTATGCTTAAATCATCAAAAAAGAAAAAAGGAAGAAAAAAACAATAAAGAAAAAACAGGTTGTCCATGAGGTGAGAAATTTTCTATTTATGTATTTATACTTCTGTACTGCTTTTATATTTATACTGGAAAAGAACAAAACACTTGTTAAGAAATTCAGATTCCATTAGTCTTGTGGTTTTTTGTCTGAATGTGCGTTGAGGAATGTGTGTAACGTTTTGTTTTTTAAGAAGGTTTTTTTTCCCCCAACCCAGAAGGCTGTGTTCAGAACGTTAAATATCTGATTGTGAAACCGTGAGAGGGAACTGGTGTTGTAATCTCTAAGATATTCAGGCTGTCTGGCATGGAGGCTTTTTGTTTGGGAATGGACACAGCAGGCTGTAACTGGGTGTTGTCAGCTGTATCTGTGGTCCAACAGTTAATGTACTGAACTGTGTAAATGCATCCCCTAATACACAGAGGATATAGTGGTCATGGGAAAGAGCAGCATGTGTTTTTCCTGTGACAGTTTCCTGCCTTGGAGCCACCTGCCTGTCACTTCATTCTCTATGTGAAGTTATGCGTATGAATAAGTGTTTCCACTCAGAAACAAACACATGATTCCTAGCTCATTGCCATATTTTGACATCGGTTACCACACTGGTCTAATTGTATCACTTTTCTGCATTTACAGGCATTCAGGTCTCATGGAAAACAGTGGTGTTTATGTAAAGGTAGGTTACCATGTGATACTTGTAATATATTAACTTGACAGGTTTTAGGGTGACATTGTGACATTATTAAGGGGAAATCATACAGGTTTGGAATGACATGCAGGTAAACAAACGAATGACAGACTTTTCATTTTTAAACGAAATATCCCTTTAACTTTTGGTAAAAAATGGTGAGCACTGACAATTAAAGATAAAAATGGCTGCATTATAAAGGTTATTTTGTTTTGGTGACACAAAGTTTTGGTCACAAAGGAATCTGAGAGCTTCGCTATTAAACTCTAATTGAATTAGGATGGATGACACAAAAGGTCTTGGACTGCTGCCCATGACTTCAGAATGGTTGAGGACAAACAGGGTTACTGTAGGCAACCAACTGTGCCAAATGTTGCTGTTTATTTTAGAGCAACTGAAAACGGGCTCACATTTAAATAGAAACGTTTCACATTGTACCACTGGTAGTTGTTGTAGCATCTAGAACAAAGGCATTATTTTCACCATCACTGTCATTTGTCTTTCCGCACAATAGTTACCTAACATGCAGGACATTTTCCCATCATTTAAGTCCAACTATATCAGTTTTATTGCTCTAGATGAACATATAAATAGATTGGATAATGGAGCTAGTTGGTGCTTGTGAGACTCCACACAATGCTGTTAGTATATATTACTGCAGTGATATATATTGGCCTATTATGAACTGTAAACACAATGATGCTACCTTAACAGCTGAGAACCGCAATCTAGATGTCAGTCATTCGTTTCATAGGAAGTTTCTCTTTATTTCTTTGTTGTTATGGTTTCTCATCATTGCTTTATTTTCTTTAGTTTTCTAAAGAGACATGGCAACTGAATTCCCCATCAGACAAACTGAAGCAAGAGTTGGAACAAGAGTTGAAATTAAGCAGCTGTAACTTATCAAGTCATGGCTGGTACCATGGTCGCATACCTTGGGAGGTGAGTTTAGAAATATTTTTATGTACACTTTTAGAAATAAAGGTTCCAAAAAGATGTTTTCCTAGCAATGCCATAGAAGAAACATTTTTGGTTCCCTCAAAATAATCTTTTAGTTAACAGTTCTTAGAAGTACCATTTTTTGTCTTTGAAACTTTTTCATTGTAAAAAAGCTCCTATGGATGTTAAAGGTCATTCATGGAATGATAGATACCAATAAAGAACCATTATTTTTAAGAGTGTACTATTTAATATCCTCACATATTTACATATTCTTGGTTTGACTAGTGTTTCCCCATCTCAAAATATTATACCCCACATGGAAAAATACTGTAGTAATTTATAGTAAATACTATAGTGTTTTTGAACCATACTATAATAAAGTGAATTATATAGTGTATATTACAGTATTTAGAACACTTTGTAAATGAATGTTACAGCATACTGTAGTATTAACTATTGTGAACTGATAAACTGTAATAAATACTGTAGTATACTTTAGTTTTTACTACAGTAAACTGTAGTGTATTGTAGTATAATATACCTTATAGTTGTAGAAAACTTAGTACAGTATTGGGTAAAGTAATTTGTTTATATTACTATATTGTTATATTACTATATAATACAACAATATAACTATTGTTATATTACCACAGCAACTATAGAATTACCACAAATTAATTCAAGTACTTTACTATGGTATGGTTCAAAAACATAGTATTTACTATAAATTACTATAGTATTTTATCATGTGGGTATTAATGGAATTTATGTACAGTATGAATTTATAATGGCTTTTTACAGGTTTCTGAGTCTCTTGTGCAACGGGATGGGGATTTTCTAGTCCGTGACTCCCTCACTAGCATTGGAGACTATGTCTTAACCTGCTGCTGGAACCAGAAAGCTCTTCATTTCCTCATCCACAAGGTTCTGCTCAGATCTTATGAGACATATACTCATGCACAGTACATTCTGAAGGAGGAAACGTTTGATTCTCTGCCAGCTCTGGTTCATTCCTATGTTGGAAATAAAAGGCCTCTGACAAAGGAGAGTGGTCCCTACATTTACTCACCAGTTAACAGGACACTTCCACTAAGATACCTAGAAACCATGTTTGGGCTTCCAAGTGTAGAAAACAGCCCAGTAAACTCACCAACCAGACAGAAGGGAAGCCAAAAGAAGAGGGAAAGCATAACTGTGACAGAGGCTTTGGAAATTGAGCTGATAAGACCGCAGAGGTGAGTTTTATGAAGGAAATTGTTCATAAAATCAGTCGTTGATGTTAAAAGTGAACTGCTTCATTTGAAAATTTCATTCATCAAAGAATCCTAAAGAAATGTATCACAGTTTCCACAGAAATATTAATCAGCAAAAACACTGAAAATGAAAAGAACCATTATTGACCAATATTAACTGATAATAAATGAGCATATTAGAATCAGCATTTTAAAATGATTTCTGAAGGATCATGTGACACTGTAGACTGGAGTAATGGCTGCTGAAAATGTAGCTTTGCCATCACAGGAATAAATCACATTTTAAAATACATTCAAATAGAAGACAGTTATTTTAAATTGTAATAATATTCCACAATATAACTATTTTTACTATGTTTTTTAAACTAATGTCGCCTCTGTGAGCATAAGAGGCTTCTGTCAAAAACGTTAAATTTTTAAAAAAATAATTCTCATCCTGTAAATGATTAGGTTTTGTTTTAATCATTGATTTTCCTGTACTGTATTCCACAGTGATGTTGTGAGGAGTTTTGAAGGTACCATAGAGCAGCACGTTGTAGTGTCAACTTCCCCTATAATAATGAGCACATGTAAGATTCATTTCCCGTCAAATCAAGTAAAACCAGAAAGTATGAGAATAGCATTGTGACTGTGCATCTCCTTTTGTCTCCAGTAGCCAGGCGGCGACAAAGCCCCTCTGAAAACAGGAAGTTTGTTATAATTCCTTCATCACCTGTTCTCCAAAAGTCCGGTGAAATACGGCTTTGTTCATCTCCCCCTGAAAACACTCTCATATATTTGGAGCCAACAGTACATCTTCTGTCCTCCATGACACATTCCCTTCAAAACAACAGAGAAGCAAACCATGCCCAAAATGACCCAGCAATTTCTAAAGCTGACCCTGTGGCTACAAGTCATCCCTTTGTAAGACATGAAATGCAGACTTTGGATTGCAGAGAGGAGTACGATGAGGATTATTTAGTGCCTTTCACCATGGACACAGTTTCCTGTTTCAAACCTAGTGTGTACCAGTCACCACTGATGCCCCCGGAAAATAAACCTTTGGAGACCAGAATACTGAAAAAAGTGAAGGATGTCCTGTTTGAAGTTGATATAAAGACAATGGCAATGCATATCACCAAAGTTGACTGCATGGTAAGTTTGACTGTATAACTGTTTTGAGATTACAACCCGAATTCCGGAAATGTTGGGACATTTTTTAAATTTGAATAAAATGAAAACTAAAAGAATTTCGAATCACATGAGCCAATATTTTATTCACAATAGAACATAGATAACATAACAAATGTTTAAACTGAGAAATTTTTACAATTTTATGCACAAAATGAGCTCATTTCAAATTTGATGCCTGCTGCAGGTCTCAAAATAGTTGGGACGGGGCCTGTTTACCATGGTGTAGCATCTCCTCTTCTTTTCAAAACAGTTTGAAGACGTCTGGGCATCGGTTATGAGTTTCTGGGACATCGAGGTTATGAGTTTCTGGAGTTTTGGTGTTGGAATTTGGTCCCATTCTTGCCTGATATAGGTTTCCAGCTGCTGAAGAGTTCATGGTCGTCTTTGACATATTTTTCGTTTAATGATGTGCCAAATGTTCTCTATAGGTGAAAGATCTGGACTGCAGGCAGGCCAATTTAGCACCCGGACTCTTCTACTACGAAACCATGATGTTGTAATAGCTGCAGTTTGTGGTTTTGCATTGTCCTGCTGAAATACACAAGGCCTTCCCTGAAATAGACACCGTCTGGAGGAGAGCATATGTTGCTCTAAAACCTTTATATACCTTTCAGCATTCATAGTGCCTTCCGAAACATGCAAGCTGCCCATAGCGTATGCACTTATGCACCCTGATACCATCAGAGATGCTGGCTTTTGAACTGAGTGCTGATAATACACTGGAAGGTCTCCCTCCTCTTTAGCCCGGAGGACACGACGTCTGTGAGTTCCAACAAGAATGTCAAATTTGGACTCGCCTGACCATAGAACACTTTTCCACTTTGAAACATTCCGTTTTAAATGAGCCTTGGCCCACAGGACACGATGGCCATTCTGGACCATGTTCACATATGGCTTCCTTTTTGCATGATAGAGCTTTAGTTGGCATCTGCAGATGACACGGCGGATTGTGTTTACCAACAGTGGTTTCTGGAAGTAATCCTGGGCCCATTTAGTAATGTCAATGACAGAATCATGCCGATGAGTGATGCAGTGTCGTCTGAGGGCACGAAGACCACAGGCACCCTTCAAAGGTCTTCGGCCTTGTCCCTTACGCACAGAGATTTCTCCAGTTTCTCTGAATCTTTTGATGATGTTATGCACTGTAGATGATGAGATTTGCAAAGCCTTTGCAATTTGACGTTGAGTAACGTTGTTTTTAAAGTATTCCACAATCTTTTTACACACTCTTTCACAGATTGGAGAGCCTCTGCCCATCTTTACTTTTGCGAGACTCTGCCTCTCTAAGACATCCCTTTTATAGCTAATTATGTTACAAACCTGATGTCAATTAACTTAATTAGTTGCTAGATGTTCTCCCAGCTGAATCTTTTCAAAATTTCTTGCTTTTTCAGCCCTTTGTTGCCCCCGTGCCAACTTTTTTGAGACCTGTAGCAGGCATCAAATTTGAAATGAGCTCATTTAGTGGATAAAAGTGTAAAATTTCTCAGTTTAAGCATTTGTTATGTTCTCTATGTTCTATTGCGAATAAAATATTAGCTCAGGTGATCTGAAAGTCTTTTAGTTTTCATTTTATTTATTTATTTTAATTTAAAAAACATCCCAACATTTCCGGAATTCGAGTTGTAGATTACTTTTCATGCATTCAAATAACTGACATTTATTAGAGCTGTGCAGGAAATCGGAATGTTTCAGAGTTAAGCACAGCACTGTGTTCATTTATATACGACCAGATTATAATGCAGTTTTTAGTGTTTTTCTTAAATCCTAAAATAGTTTTTAATGTAAAGTGAAATATTGCAACGGTAATATTTCTTAATTTGTTTATTATTGTTTTTTATAGTCATATTGATAGATAATCACAAAACTGGACAATTTAATCACATTTTATTATTATTATTATTACATTTAATCTTGATCTTCTGAACATTTAAATAGTCCATGTTATTTTTTCAAGTATATTATGTATGAGAAATAAGACATTTGTGCATAACATTTGTGAATAACATGATTACTCATCTTCACTCTGCAGGTTGCTCGAATTCTGGATACGTCTGATGATATGATGAAAGGGATGGGGGTGAGTTCAGGATTGGAGCTGCTTACCCTCCCACATGGACATCATCTCCGTCAAGATCTGCTTGAAAGGTTTGTTATCCCCATTTGTTCAATAAATTCTTTTTGTGAGATGACAACCTCTACATTAAATAACACTAAATAACTCTTTCTTGCCCCTCAGGTTCCACACCATGTCCATAATGCTGGCTGTTCAGCTGCTGGGCTGTACGGGCAGTGCTGATGAAAGAGCCACCCTGCTGCATAGAGCCATCCACCTGGCCTCTGAACTCAAGAGCAGCTTGGGCAATTTGTTTGGCTTTGCCACAGTTATGAAATGCCTTGAATTACCACAGGTTAGGAAGACTGATGAAAACATTTCTCTTGAACTATGAGGAAAAACATTTTATTAAGTAGTTTTTGTTAATTAATAAAAATAAATGTTTCATGAGAATATTTTGTTCATACAAAAAATGATAATAGTAAATCTGGTGTTTATAATGCTCTAATGAATCAATCTTCTCCTTTTTAGATTGCTCGCTTGGATGAGACATGGACAGTTTTACGTCAGAAGTACACAGAAAGTGCTGTTCTTTATGAGAAAACCCTTAGACCCTCAATGAGGATGATGAATGATGGAGAAGGTATTCATTCACACATTCTTTCTGTTACACAAAGTTGCTTTAAAGATTCTGTTTGCTTACCATTTCAGATTCTCAACTTCAAACTCTCTTTCAGAGATAAGTAGACCCACAGACACAAGTTTTCCCCATGTGCTCCCTCTGCTGTCTCTTCTTGAAAGAAATGTTGCGGCTCTTGAGGAATCAGAGTCATGGGAAAGTGCAAACACTGGAGTGGCCATGGTCTTGAGCCATCTGGATGCTGCACGTACGATCGCGTGCAATGGGAGGATCTTCAGTGCAAATGCAGAGGCCAAACTGCAGGGTAATGGCTTTATAACATAAACCATTTCTAATGGGTACAGAATTTTAGGACTATTAGTATGTCTGCACTTTCATAAAGACAACAAATGCTCTCATTTATTAAACTGTCCACTTTAAAGTCAAGGTATAAAAAAAGCAGAAAATGTGCATGCTATAAATGAAATGTCATTCAAGTGACACCTAGCGAGCATTAAGGTTATGTTTTAAGTGAGGTGTATATAATGTTACTTATTTCTGAATTTTTCATTTGCAGGATTTCAGGAGGAAGCAGATGTTTGGGAGGTCTTCCTCACAGAGTTTCAGATGCGTCTCCTGTGGGGAAGCCGTGGAGTGGAAAGAAATAAAGATGAACGTTATTCAAAGTTTGATGAAGTGCTAACAGCTCTGTCCAACAGACTTGAGCTTTCCGACTCAGCAAAATGACAGAATGGATGACTGCTAGTCACATACTATTTTCAGAATATCCACTGTTTTATGAATTTATTTAGTTATGTTGATTTTTTTGTTGTTGTTGTTCATAGGTTTATAAAGGGGATGTAGACCTATGTCTGCCACTATATAAACTCAACATATCTTGCAATTTTAACTTATTTGATTTTCAATGTTATTTTTGTTTTATATAATGTGTTATTATTTACATAGTGTACATAAAATTCATACCCAAAGTTATATTTTCAAAATGAAATAACCTTAACTATGCTAATATTTTTTAACTTTGAACTCTGAAGTATGTGTTTAATTGCACTGTTATTGGTTCTTATAATCAATAATGACAAGATAATGGGTAATATTTACTCGTTGGTACGCTTTTTGGAGATTTTAAGTTTATATATTTAACTCTACTATTTCCTACTTACACATTTTAAAAATAAATTCAGAGCTGATTTAGCCTATTCTTTGGTTTTCTTCCATTCAAGTTCCTGTGGTGTATGTTTCCAAGAGAAATGTTTGTTTATCTGATTTATTGCCAAGCATTTACTGATTTGAAATTGTAGTGTATGTACTTTGATACCAGTCGCCACATCATAGTCAGTCTTGGATCAAGTGAATCTCTTATGCCTAATTTATTTAAACATCATTGATTCAGAATCATTTTGACTCATCATGCCCTATGCATAGTTCTTGTGTAAGAACTTTTACTTTTAACATTTATTTTTATTATTATTAAACTTCAATAAACGCAGAGAAAGTGCAGTTAGGACTACAATAATACACATGAAAACAAAACACATACAAAAAATATAAAATACTAAATATGTAAAAAAAAAAACACACACATACAGCCAGGGGGTGGGCTAAACATTATAGACAGTCTTACTTGCTTTCTTATCATGTAATTTTATTTTGGGGGCCACGGATTTACGCAATTACGTCACGACGCAAAAGATTCAGTGAATTGTCTCTTCTGTCTCGAACCGCTCGAAAGAACCGATTCGCGGAAATGTGTGAAATCAGTTTGTTGCCCTCTAGTGTCTGTGGCACTGTGTAGCAGTTCTGCTTCCGCCAGCCAACTCATCTTGGAGCAGTGCTCCCAAGCTATAGCTACAATGATATTTATACTTCTTTTAATTTATTGTACGTCCTTAGGTACCGCTTTTGAGATGAAGTCTATTTTTTGTTCAATATCTGACAGCTGCGACTGTGACTTCAAACCTGACATAAAAGGTAAGGCGTGTGGGATATGAACAGCTGTCTCCTCAGTAGACAGCTAGCGTTAGCTTCTCAAGTACTCAGTGGGGCTTACAGCTTCACCAGATGAAACCAAAGGATTTCTTTCAGTATAAACAACGGACAGTCTTATTTTTTTTACACCACATACGCCAGATTTAACTTAACCATTAATGGTAGATGACAGCTGACCACACTGTAAACAAACGAAATGCTACATAGTTCACAGTGCATGTCTGCAGCTTTGTACGATTGTACAGATCACTTTTTGACTAGAATAAATGCTAAAATGCATTTGAGATGCAATCTTTCTGATGTTGGCTTCCTTATATGTGTGTTATGTTTATAAATAAATTTTAATGTCACACTCAAGTGCACATAACTATATACATTTCAATCTAGCTGGGCAAATTATAACACTAGAGAGGTGTGACTACATATTTTAGAGTAACATACATTTTCTCATAACAATGCATCAATAAAATTGAAACATTATGACTGATATTTTGATGAAGACTATCTAAGATTACTATACGGGACGTATTATATACTGGACAGTTGGCAGTCATTTAACTGAGATCTTAACTTAGTAGTTAATCATTGTGTTTGTGTTTATTTGTAACCAGCTTAATATGTGGTACCAGTAAATATCTAATGAAACAAACCTATGCATTGACATGCTGTTGTTTTTCTCTATATTTGGAACCCATAATGAATTGATTTGTAATTATGTGAGCTGTGTGTAACTGCAAGCTTTTATTTACAAACCCCTTCAATCATCCCAACCGTGCCTGTGTTTTCACAGGTTTAGAGTGGGACCTTTATAAAAACCTTTATGGTCAACATATGGCCCAGGATATTGTCTCGGAAGCAGTGGTCAGTTTTTTACAGAATGAAAACCCTGACAGACCACTAGTGCTGTCTTTCCATGGAGCATCTGGGACTGGAAAAAGTCTGGTCAGCTCTATGATAGGACGACACATCTACGGAACAGCTATGGGCAGTCCATACATCCATCAGTTTATTCCCACCTTACACTTTCCTTCAGCTGACAGGGTACAGCAGTACAGGGTATGTGTGTATTTATCGATATTAACACAAATCATGAGCACTTTAATAATTAGTTCCTGGGTGAGTACAGTTCTTTAGTTATTGTTCATTAACTTATTCTTGTTTTGTGCACAGTCAGATCTAAAACACTGGGTCGAGAGAAACCTCACAGCTTGTGCTCGCTCAATCTTCATCTTCGATGAGATGGAGAAAATGCCTCCTGGTGTGATCGATGTTTTAGAACCACATTTAGGCCCCTTTCATGTTCTGTTCCAGACTAACTACCGTAAAGCGATTTATATATTTCTCAGGTAAGTCTGAATGACTGATCAATGCAATATTATTTTAAATGTTTATTATGGACAGGCTCCTGTCCTTCAGGGCAATATAACATTTCAAAGCAAAGAATTTTATGTATTAAAGTGATAGTTCACCAAAAAATACTGTCATCATGTCCTCAACTTCATGTCAATCCAAGCCCTTATGACTTTGGTTAATCTGTGAAATATTTTGAATGAAACCTGAGAGATTTCTGTCCCTCCGTTGAAAGTCTGGGTAGGATCCAAAAAGGTCATGTAGGCTTCGTAAAACGAATCCATTTGAACAGTCGCTTTTTTTGAGACTATTCGATTCATATGGATTTGTTTTTGAAGATGCCTTTATGACCTTTTTCGATAAAGTTTTGATTACTTGGATTTTCAATGGAGGGACAGAAAATTCTCAGGTTTCATTAAAAATATTTTAATTTGTGTTTTTGAAGATTAACCGAAGTCTTGTAGGTTAGGAAAAACAGGAAGATGAGTAAATGATGACATAATTTTCATGTGTGGATGCCAAACTTTGCCATATCCCTTTACTCTTTTTTTTTTTTTTTTTTTTTTTTTTTTCTCAGTACTGTAGGTCAGGAGGTAATTAACAAAGTTGCGCTGGAGAGCCGTCAGGCAGGTAGAGATCGAGAGGACATTCTCCCGAAAGAGCTGGAGGACAATATTGCTGATGCGGTGTACAACAACAAGAACAGTGAGTGTCATAGATCTTCAGTTTAATCATGTTAATTGTAGCTGCTAATCTTACTGCTTAATATATGTTGCACAATTTTCCTCTGTTAAGTCAATCTAATCTGTGGGTGAACTTTGTTTCCCAGGTGGGTTCTACCACTCCAGAATAATTACAGAAAAGCTTATCACTCGTTTTGTGCCTTTCCTCCCCTTGCTGCGGCGCCACGTGGAGCGCTGTGCCCAGAGGGAGCTCTGCCAGCGTGGGGAGTGTCAGCGGGCAGATGTGGCATCGTCGGTAGGGGGCGCCATGACTTACAGACCAAATGACAGCCAATACTTCTCCAGCACTGGCTGCAAATTAGTCCCGGCTAAAGTTAACCTTTTCCTTTGAGGGTCAAAGTGAAATCCCTTAAGGATCTAAACAGCAACTCAGCGCATGTAGCCCTTTGGGTGATGGAGCTACAGAGTAAAGTCGCCTGCATTTGGGGACATTCTCTTATTTGTATGTTTCATCTGTATGGATGAGTTCTGATGAAGAATGTGCAGGATTCGATAAATAACTCTGGTTAGCTCTGGTTTTGCCGTTTTTAATCAAGCATGGATTAAGCCTGTTGCTAGTTAATAAAAGGACAGATTCAGAGAGCTGGCCTCAGTTCTCTAGGCCACTGAAACAACCTACAACACACTCAGTTTCAGTGTGCAGTTAACTACAAATCAAGTGCTCTCAGAATTTCAATGATTATTTATTTCATCATGGGATATTCATTTAACAATGGAACTAAGTGCTGTATTTCTGATGCTGACCACAGGGTGGCAGCAGTGCCTACTTGAAGCAAGGTTTGTTTGTTTTTTAATTTTGTTGTTTCATTTTTAAAAATCATATTAAATATGTAAATAATGTATAATAGTGTTCATTTAGTATTTAAATAGTTAACCAGATAAATCAGAAAGTTTTTGTAGCTATTTCAGTACAATCTATGTTAATAAGAATGTCTGAAAGCCAGAGTTCATCCAAACTGAATTCTGTCATCATTTGAAGAGTTCAGATGCGAAAGCTTCTAAGTGCCGTTTGATTTTTTTCTTGTAAAATGGGCATTTTTATCAGGCTCCTATGTGTAGGTTCAGTAATTTCACTTTAATGGCAATGAATAGGTTCAATTCATTGCAATTAAAGTTAAATAACTGAACATAAACATAGGAGCCTGATAAAAATGCTCATTTTAGAAGAAAATTTCAGATGGCACTTTGAGGCTTTTGCATCTAACTCTTCATTTACACACCCTCATGTCATTCCAGACCTATAAGACTTACCTTCTTCTGTGGGATATAAAAACAAGATATTTTGCTAAGTTCCTCAGTGAATTTATATATATACTCTACTGTGCAAAAGTCTTAGGCCACTAGTATTTTCACCAACAAAAAATGGTTTTAAGTCAGTTATTTCTATCTTTTGCTGTAGTGTGTCAGTAGGAAATAACAGTTTACATTTACAAACATTTTTTTGCCATTAATTGTAATAATCCAGTGAGATTTTTGTTTGCACAAGGAGTCAACAACAGCCAGTGCTCCACACAGAGATCTGATCTCACCATCATCCAGTCTGTCTGGAATGACATGAAGAAACAGAACAAACTGACACAGACTAAATCCAGAAGAACTGTGGTAACGTCTCCAAGAAGCTTCAAGAGACCTACCTGAAAAGCTACCTGAAAAACTATGCACAAGTGCACATGGGGCAAATGCATAGTGTGCTCACACCAAATGTTGATTTAATTTAGTTAATAGAAGTTAATTGATAAATAAAATCTATTTATGGCATTATTTCTGAAAGCATCCTCACTTTACAGCATTTTTACCCAAGTGCCTAAAACTTTTCACAGTACTGTAGCTTTGCAGGTATGTTTCTTGAAGCATCTTGGAGACGTTACCACGGTTCTTCTGGATTTAGTCTGTGTCAATTTGTTCTGTTTCTTCATGTCATTCCAGACAGACTGGATGATGATGAGATGAGATCTCTGTGTGGAGCACTGGCTGTTGTTGACTCCTTGTGCAAACAAAAATCTCACTGGATTATTACAATTAATGGCAAAAATGTTTGTAAATGTAAACTGATATTTCCTGCTGACACACTACAGCAAAAGATAGAAATAACTGATTTCAAACCATTTTTACTTGTGGCCTAAGACTTTTGCACAGTACTGTACATAATAAATATACACAGAACACACATATATTATGCAAACAAAAACTTTTATTTTGTATGCGATTAATCGTTTGACAGCACTAATATGTATATATATATATATATATATATATGTATGTTAATATCTCGGCATAAAGTTCGGAACAATATGAGGGAGAGAATGCATGATGACTTGATTTTCGTTACTGAGTGAATGTTACAAATCTACAGTCAATGAAAATATTATATGGTACTACATCAAAATTAAAAGAGGTTTTAATACATAATTATATTTTTTTTATCTGAGAAGCCATGTTGTCTAATTTGATTGATCTGAGGCAAATTACCAGCTTTGAAATATTTCTTTTTTTTTCTTTCTTTTTTTTTCTTTGTCCTTCTCCTTCCTTTATAAAACTCACTGAAGTATTAGAACAAATATTCTGTTCCTTTATTTAATTTAAAACACTAAAGGGAAAATAAAAGATACTTTATGCATGATCTGCCCTGATATAAATAAAAATGGAATCTAACCATATCCAATTCCAATGTTATTCATTGTTGTTTACATTGTACAGTTATTCTGCACATTCATTTAGAATAGTATGCAGTGTGATGTAAATAATTTTTAAAGGTTAAACCATTTTCTTCATGCACTTTTCCATTCATTGATCAGCCATATATTAACAGTTTGTTTTGTCTTTCTTTTTGATTTAATTTGAAACATGTACAGTAATGCAAAATTAAAAGCAGGTACACTGCACAACAATAAAATCAAGTTTCATTTTTCAACTTGTGTATTTGCTTTTTTAAATCCACAAGCTCTTTTTTCACATAATGTTTTGAACGTCATGAGTTTTTCGTATATGTCCCACCCTATATAAGACCGTTCCAAGTCTCTTACTGTGTGAACACATAACTGTTGATCATGGACAGAATGACACAAAGCCCCCCAACGCCCTCCGACAGCCCGTCTTCCTCCACTTACCAAAGGATATTAAATGTTTCTCAGCAGGAAACACTAGCAGGTGTTAGTTGGTCTGTTGCCGGTCTGGCGAGAAGGACACCATGACTGTGAGCTGGACATTAAACCCTTTGAGACCATGTTGAATTTCAGTGGATAAGCCCTTAAAGCTTTCCCTACCATTTCACCTGCACACAAAGCACTAATACCCACTTTGATGACTTCATCTGTCCCATCCAGTATACCAAGAGGAAGTGTAGCGATGAGGCCCTCACCTTGGGTGGTGTCAAAGGAAGGATTTTCGACTGTTATAAAAAGCAACTAGATAATAACAGACTGACCCACCTCCCTCCCCCAAACCTCTGCTCTTAGCTTGACCCCCGTGCTCCCGTTCACACGCTCTCCAAAGCGACTGCCCTCGCCTGGCCACTAACCCCCTTCATTCGGACACCTCTCCATTCTGTGCTAAATCAGGTCTAAAAAGGCACAACATCACCCCCTCCGCCCGTCCCCTCTGGCCCGGCTACAATACCCCCCCCCCCCCAACCCCCCTCAACATCTGTGAGCACCCCTCTGTCTCCTCATTTTCTCCCTAACCACCCCATTATTGGCTGTCTTTCACTTGTAAATGTGGCCAGCCACAGTGCTGATGAGGCTTTCATCTGCATGGCCCGGGTCAGGCTGGAGTTAGCGGCCGGCTGTGGGGTGGGACGGAGGATGCGGCGGGCCTTGTGTGGCCCAGAGATGAAAAACAATCAGCACACTGAGCAAAGTCCTTTTGAGGTGCATTCAGCTGAGACGCTTGGCTAAACCAACTTTTGCCTCTTTCTGGCTGTGCATCGCTTATTTGCTTGCGTTTTGTGGGGTTGTTCTTTAGAGACTCTATATTGTCATTATTAACAATATGCTTGTTAATTAAACAGTGTTTTAATATTAGAAAGTCACATCCTAAAAACAAATGTTTTGGCTCAACAACAATGAAAATTAACGCGATAGTATGCATCAGTCTTTTGAAGTTACAACAACTTCTCATTAAATTAATTTAACCAACAAATATAATTTGTTGTTCCAACTAATTGAGTGGTGGTCCTGACGCCAATTAATCTTATCTGTTTTAGTTCCAATAAATAGCATAGCACATGCTGAATGTAATTTATTTAGCATGTAAATTTAATGAAAAAGATATTTACCACCATAGAAACACTTTTAAACATATCAAACATAACGCTTAAAATAACAATTTATCAATGTCAAACGTAAAATAACACTTAATTTCAACATTTATTTTCCTTATTCAGTCCTATCCACAAAGCATCCCAGCTAACAAATTATGTTCTAAGAACATTTTGTTCAGTGTTATTTTAGTATCATTCAGATTATAGTTTTAAACATTTTTAAACTTAGTTTTATATTTTCAGTTTAATTTCAGTTAAAGTTTTAGGAATTTTGTTGTATGTTTTTGTCATTTTTAGTAGTTTATATTTTTTATTACTGTTAAAGTTATTTTAGTACATCAAGTTAAACTAAATTATAATGTGAAATGATGAAATAAAAAGTTTTTATAATTTATTTTATTTCAGGTATTAAATAAAAATTTAAAGGTTTTACTTTTAGTTTCAGTAGTTGACTATAATAACCATTTTGCTAATGTTCCAATTAAGTTATGAAAAATTATTTTTGAATGTACTCTGAACGTTCAACATGTAATTTTTTTTTTTTTTTTTTTTTTGCGTTTTTCTTGGCAAAGTGAACACATTAAGGCAGAGGTCACCAAAATTGATCCTGGAGGGCCGGTGTCCTGCAGAGTTTAGCTCCAACTCGCCTCAACACCTGTATACCTAGTAAGACCTTGATTAGCTGGTTCAGGTGTGTTTAATTAGGGTTGGAGCTAAACTCTGCAGGACACTGGCCCTCCAGGACTCAGTCTGGTGACCCCTGCATTAAGTGAACGTTCCATTTTATAATGTAGCAAAAATTAAGAGAATGTTGGTGTTGAATGTTGTCTGAATGTTTAGACACACGTAGAGCATATTAATGTTTTAAAAAAATTGAAATGAATGTCCATGAATAATGAATAATAATGTTTATGTGCTAACATTCTGTTACATGCAAACAACATCAGAAAGTTCTTAAACACATGATAACTTTTAACAAACAGTCTATTAAAGTTAATGGAAGAACATTTGTTCATATAGAGAGCCTTGCCAAAAAAATAAAAAAATCACACAGTATTAGGTTTATTGATGCAAAGATCAAGTTTATGTCAACAAAACTCATAAAAGTAATGTTTGCAACTTAAAGGGTTATTAAATCAATACATTTTTCAGTGTATACATGCATTTCTTTAGGTTGTGCTAACAGGTCCCCTGAATCTCTTTTAAACATTTGAGATGTTAAATATGCAAATACATTTCAGTTTCTGTCATCCTGATTTCAAAAGTCAATATTTGCATCATATCATGCTCATGTGAGATTACTTGTGGACTGTGTGTCTCTCATCTCTGTTCTCACCCAAACAATGGGTGGTTACCGCAGCAATGGAGTCTCCAGGACAACAGGTGAACAAAGGGCGAGAAGAGGGGGGAATGCTGGGAGAGGGGTGGAGGGGCACCAGGGATGCCCTTGGCCTCTGTGTGGTCAGTGGGGGACATGGGCCTCTGGAGGGTCTATAAGAAAATGTCTGTCCAAAACTTTGCAAGCATGAAATGATTGATAATCCTCTAACTAACTAAGGCTCTGATGCTGACACTGTCAGTTCTTCCCTCCACATGATGTATGGCCTCATTTGCTTCCACGTGAGGTAGCTGCAATGATAAGTGCAAATTCCACTAACACAGCATATAGTCTTTCATATCAGCTCAGTGACTCTGTTCTGAAACTGGGAACATGAACCTCACACAGCAGTGCATGGAGAGTAAGTCAGAGTGTCTTTAGGATCAATGGAATTCATTCAGATATAAGAAACTGTTTATGATTTTGTAACCATTTAAATAAGATCATTTATATTTAGCAGCCATACATTGTAGCAGAGGGATTGTATAAATTTTAGTGGAAAGCCTGAAATAAACACATCTGCCACGGAAGAAATGCTTTACTAAAGAACTACTGAAAAGTAATAAATAAAAAAGGCTATGTATAATTTTTCTAAATTATGCATTGAATAAAGCATGCAGTCTGTGACTGCTGCAAGCTGTATTTTTTATAAACAAAAGCTATTTTATTTTCTATTTAAACCTTTTTAATAATTAAAATTATTTTTATATTTTATTTTTATTTATTGTAATGTCAAGGGTCTTTTTTAAAATGTCTTTAAATGTCTTCTACAATATATTTATGCATTCTTTATTGTAAGGTTATGGAACCAAATCTTTATTTTAGCCTATTATATCGTTCAAATCTAAGAAAACGGTATAAATTATCCTTATTTTATTTAAACAATTTATTACAATTGAGCTTTTTTAAATGCATTTCTGCAGTTGATTAATATGCACTGATCACATTTTGAAAGTGAAAAAAAAAATGAAAGTCTAATGCAGATGGATGACAACTATGTATTCGTTTAATTCTCTGCTCGTGCTGATTTTAAAAGATCAAAAGATCTGACCTGTGTGTAAAACTAATCTTGTTTAATCCTATTGGATTAACACGCCATTTCTTTGTTGTCCTAAAGTCTGTAGCAGACGCCTCACACAGAAGAAATCTGACAAAATCGTAAAATCCTGTCAGCTCATTTGAAACGAATATATTCACAAAAACAAACTTTATTAAACTTCATCGACAATTCAATTGATTAACACACTAATAAACATTTTTCGTTCTGATTTACTAAGCAAGCATGCATATAATTACACAGTTAAAATCTATTTTTTCTGACAAATATGTAGCTACATGTATTTTATTATATTAGCTACTTACAGAAAAACATCTGATAATGTAGCGCTGAATTTTAGGTTACATTTAGCCTATGTAAATGTAGCCTACCAATCAAAACAAACCTAACAAACACAATTCTGATGTTAAATTAGCTTTAATAGTAATAATAGCAAACAATACACCATATGCATAGCCTAATTCTATGCTGTTTTTTACATTTCAAGAATTTAGCGTTCAAGCTGAACCATTTTCTATTGTTAATTCAATACATTACAACCACATGATAACGAAAAATAGCCTACAACAAATGTAGGCTAATCTTTATATTTATTAAAATGTAATGCCAATTAAAATCAACTCAAGTTTTCTTCAACATTGCATTTTAAATAATCTACTTTAAACAGCTCTTCATTATTTCAAAAACAACGATGCTAATAAAAGCCACTGATATGAGAGATGCTGATTGGAGACGAGTGGGAGCCTCCAGCAACAGATGTCCAGGCACAATTCTCGACTGATCGCTTGACATTTCACAAGAATTGCGTTTGGACAATCAACTGCTTGAGCTTTTAGTTTCTGAGATCTATTTTAGGCATTGTGTATTACTTTAAATATTTTTGTAAAACAGGGAAGACCCCCTAGTAGGCTTAGAAGATTACCCTGAATAAATTTGCACTTTTGTGTGAGCTGTGTGTCCAGCCGTGCCAGTAACCTCTGACCTTTAGTATTGTTCCAGCTGAGAGTGGACCAAGAAATCCTGACCATTCAGAGAAGCTGGGAATGATCCATTGTAAAGGATTGGTCAGGGAAAACGTATTTGTCAGTGTAGCTGGAATGTTTACAATATTTCACAAGTGATATTGTCTTTGAAGTTTTTTTTATAGTTTTGATGGAAACCTTTGAATGGCACAGCTTTGATTTGGATACTCTACATCTGTCAGAAATCTCCAAACAGCACTGGTTCAGATTACAAATGATTAATTATTATAATAATATTATTACTTGGTCATTTTCTCTTTTTAATCAGTTATGGTGTTAATTACACGAGTGGGTTCATAATTTAATAATTGTGCTGAGCCCAATGAAGAATGCTTTTTAAGTGTAATAAAACTTTTTGCTTGTGCAGTCCATGAAGCCTAATAACATCTGGCAGAAAGATATGAAACTGACTCCTTAAACAATGTATAATATATGTGTTCTTGCATTTGAGTCGCATTGAATGTGTTTTGTCGATTGAGTGTTCATTCAGCCATTATTAATTCAGTAACGAAACAAGTGATTGTTTCAGAACTACAAAACTTTTGTTCATGTTGTTGGGTCGCAATAAAATGTACCGTTTTTATATATTACATATTTATAATAATGGGATAAAGGGGTGCAAAACGCTTTTATTTAGAATTTTTCTAACTTCATGCAGCATATTTCACTGCAAATTATAAGCATTTTTATTTCAGTGAAAAGTTTAATTGAAAAATTCAATTCAATTTCAAATTTTTGCCTGTTTTGCTTTGATGACAGCAGCACTTGACCTATATGAACTCGACAAGTTTGTTTGAGATGATCCAAAGAACATCTTCAGCTTCGATGGAAGAACATCTGAATGTCTGTATAAAGAGCCACATGATTAATTACATAATTTACTTATTTGTTACCTAGAATCTGAAATTGTCTTTTACATCATATTTATTTTAAAACACAGTTTAAAATACTTTTACATTTCTGCGTTTAGCAGACACTTTGATCCATAGCGACTTATAAAAGAAGGAACAAAAAACTGATTTAACAGATTTTTGGTGCATTCTCATGTTAAACATTCAAGCACACATTTCTGAAGTAACACAGTTCTCTGAATATCAGAAATGTTTGGAAACCTCTCATTAAACATCATGAGGAAACACCACAATATAGTGCTTTGAATGAATTTCAAAACACCCTATCACATGAAATGACACTAGAGGATCACAGTGAGGTCAGTGTTGTCCAGGTTTAAAACCAGGGGCTTCCAAACTGTTTTGCTAAATTGACACATATGAAAAAAAGTTATTTACATAAAAAACACTCTGATATGCAGTATGATGATATGATGTAACCTTTCAAAGTATACAGAATTTTTCCTTACATGTTCACTTGCCAAATTTCTGTTGTTTATTTACTTATGGTTGTTCTATTTTAATCCATTTTACATGTTTTTATAAGGGAAAGGGAAGTGGTGTGTGGCCAAGTATGGTGACCCATACTCGGAATTTGCGCTCTGCATTTAACCCATCCAAGTGCATGCACACAGTAGTGAACATACACCCGGAGCAGTGGGCAGCCAATGCTGCGGCGCCCGGGGAGCAGTTGGGGGTTTGGTGCCTTGCTCAAGGGTCTCACCTCAGTCATGGTATTGAGGGTGGAGAGAGTGCTGGTTATTCACTCCCCCCACCTACAATCCCTGCCGGACCTGAGACTCGAACCCACGACGTTCGGGTTACAAGTCTCTATCCATTAGGCCACGACTGCCCCCGCCTTATACATTTTTACTTAAATACTGCATTGGTATTTCTAATTTATTGAATTTTCTGCATTCCCTCCAGAAACCTCAAGGGGTTTGCAAATCCAAATTTGGGAAAACCTGTTATAGATACAGCATAAAACGCAAGCTGCATCCTCCCAATATACTGAACTTCAAAATATGGCAGAGACCTAACAAAGCTCAACGCCTTCAGTACAGAGTTATCAAAAATTACTATGCACTGATGTCAGTTTTGGTTTTGTCTTTTATGACAGTGTGCTTCGCTCTTCTGGGCATCAGAACAAAACTCAACTCCTTCAGAAAAGAAATACAGTTATCAAACATCTCATGTGTAGGTCAGTTCTGTTTCTGTTCTTCTGTGGTGTCCTGCGGTGGTGAAAGCGTCCTGGCTTTATTTTTATGTGACACTCTTCTTCCCTCTGCTGGAGAAGTCTGGGGTTGCGAGTCTGTGATATATGTCAGCAGAAAATCTACACTCTGCTTCATGACAGAGTCTAGAACATTTTGTTCCTCTTGTGAAAAACGTCCCAAAACATAATGGTCGACAGGCGTTTTACCCGATGGTCGCCCGATACCAATACGCAACCGTGGCATCACCTGCGGGCACAATCAGCATGTTGTTATACTGAATTTCTACAGCAAATCACTTCAGCTGATGTGTTGCTCTAGAAAATACTTGCTAACTTACATCAGTATGAAGGCAGTCCACACATGATCTCACACCATTGTGACCCCTGAGAAGATGAAAATATGGATCAGTCACCAATTAACTCAATATACATATTAAGAGAAAAAAAGTTATCAATACAAAAATTTTTATTCACCTTGCACTTCCACCATGTTTAATGCCAAACTTTCCAAGTGGTTTGTCAAGCTCATCGTGAATCAAGAGAATATGTTCGGGTGAAATTAAATATTTGCTGGCTGGAAAAATTAATAAAAATAAATTAATTTAGATTTCCAAGGATTGAAACGAAGAAGGTGAAAAAATATTACAGTGCTATTATAGACAATACATCTCACCTGCTTTTGCTACACTCACGCCATTGATGTTCATGAGCAACTTGGGACGAAGAAGAACCAACTGGATATCTTGAAGTTGTGTCACAATGACCTCCCCTGAAACTTGTCGGTCAGATCTCCAGCTATCCGGTGCTCCCAAATGTTCAGCTAACGCTGTGAGCACAGCCATACCAACACTATGTCGAGAGCCATTCATGCCAGGGTTTCCCAGCCCGACAACCTGAAACACAACGGCAATACACAATGTGATTCAGTCATAGGTTTATATACACACTTAACAGACATTAGTACCTATTCTGACAGTTATTCTTAGCCCTATTTCATTATCAATTTCTTTTATACTTTACTTTTTACTTATAGCTTCATATAAATGTTTATTGTGCTAAATTACTAAATACATTGCTTGTAATATACTAGTTGGCTAACAAGTGGAATATTAATCAACTAGTTTCAAATAAACTGGTTATACAGTATAAGTATCTACAAATGTATATGTGTCACTGAAGATACTTGTCACTACTGGGAAAGCGACTAACAATATAAATACTAATTTTCTTGAGTAGTCGTGTCTTGACCAATTGAAAACTCACTACTGTAAGAATTGGCAACTAGAATATAATGAATAAGCTCTTTAACGAACAGCCTTATTGAAAAAGTCACATTAATAAATAGTATTTACTAAACAGGCACTATTTACACAAACTTTAGTATCTATTTTTAAGGAACACAGGTTAAAACAGTTTATCATAACATGTTAATGCCAAGTAAAAGACTATCTGACATACCATTTTCCTTCTACTACAGTCAGCTATCGTTTGTCCAGCCATCTTCGGTGATGGCAGCGTGCTCATCAACCCTCGACTGATCAGTTTTGTTATCATCCGCCTTATGAGAGCCATTGACAGTTTGAACGCTTGTGTCACAGCAGCCCAGACTTTACCTCGCATCGCAACGTGGTGTTACTCAACATGACTCATTATGAGTCAGGGTGAGTGTAAAGTTTACGATACCTGTCTGTTACACAGTTTCGAAACGACTTTCATCAGACAGATCTCAAATGGTGGACTTTTATACCACGGAATGATCGTAAATCCAAAGCACAGCAACGGCAACTTATATCTATCGGGTATGTGTATTGATTTGAATAAGTTTTATATTGCGATTGGATATGTGATTCATTCGCATAGATCAGTGGGACCCTATGCGTTCTTCGATCCGAGTGTATTGCGAGATTGCCAGATTTCACCAGTAAAATCCCCCATACAGAGCAAAATATCGGGCCATTTGCCTCGGTCCATCCAACAACGGTTTGAAATATTATATGTCAGACTGAAATATTAAATAATGTGAATGGCGATAACAGCTGTTTTTTGACCATTTTAGGAGCTCAATTTGTACACGTTTTTTTTTTTTTACATATTTGGCAAAGCAAAGGCAACTGACGAAGGAGCTTTTAGTCTTTGCAACCCATAGCGCCATCTATCTCGATGGTGGAGAGAGTAAGATTTGGTAGAAAAACAAACAGGTTCATCTGAATGGTTTACATACAGAAATATTTAATTACCCATATTTTAATAGACGTGTCATATGTCATAGCATAGACATAGATATGTCATAGCAACACCTTGAATTAAAACTGGATGATTTAATTCTGTTAGCTTATAGATATTAAAAAATATAACAAATATGTCTGAAATGTTCATCTCACGTAAGGAATTACTGAATAATAACCCCATGGTTTACAATAAATAATACATTTTTAAAATACCACATGGGTCTTATAGTATCGTTTCACTTCAAAATAAAAGCAATATTTTTTAATCCACAAATCTAAAAACATAAATGTGTTCACATAACAAACATACAAAATACACACACACACACACACACACACACACACACACACACACACACACACACACACACACACACACGTTTGTTTCTGTGAATTGTGGGGACTTTCCATAGACTTCTATTACCTTTATACTGACCAAACGATATTTTTTATCCCCTAACACATTCCTAACCCTAAACTAGTTAGGTCAACAGAAAACCTGTTTGCATTGTTACACTTTCAGATAAACATCATTTACTATTTTTAATAAATAGTAGGCCCCCACAATGTCAAAAATTTCAGGTTTTACTATCCTTGTGGGGACATTTGGTTTCCACAATATAGCATAAACATGTACACACACACACACACACACACACACACACACACACACACACACACACACAAAATATGATCTAGAGCCACACAGTTAAATCAATTAACCTCAAAACTGTTTCAAATGATTAAATCTCACAAATTATTAATTAAGAAGAATTTATTATTTAAAGTTGTAAATGCAGATATGTAGCTAACTGATGAGAAAAAGGAGACCAATCAGAAAAAAAGAGCTGTTATTTACATTTGAGTCAGGTGTGTGTCACTCATCATCACCCCAATCCTTTATAGAAGAATCGTCTAAAGACACCAGACAGCCAGGAATGCATTCTGTCTGGGGCACTGAACACCTGTCCAATTTGTGGTGAACTTCTGAAAGTCTTGACTGAGGTCCTCACAAGGCCACTGGGTCAAGCAAGCGCTCTTGTTTGTTTTGATCGTAACAATTACTGGGTGGCACATGCCAGACTGAGTGTGTGTGTTTGCCTCCTGTCAACATTTAAACATTGTAACATTTTCATAACTCTCAGACTAGGCTATAGGCCTATACTTGCCACCCTTTGCTATCAAAAACGAATGTGCTCTAATGGTTTGAGACATTCACAGTTCAGTCATCTGTAGTACAGAAAATAAATCATAAAGTTCACAGAACACATCTTGACCTTTTAGCAGGGCATGTTGTCACACTATTTGGGGTGCCAGAGCCTACAGCCTTTAGAAGACTTTCTATGTAAGCAGGAAAACAAATATAAAATAAACTTACAAAACGTATATATATATATTGCTGTCTTTTATATATATATATATATATATATATATATAAAAGACAGCAAGCAAACCAGGCACAGCTAACAGGCCATTAGATGCTAAAGGGAAATATTAACATTTTATTGATTCGTATGCTATTGTTAAGTGTAACTTCCCATGCCTTTCTCATCACACGTGAACTATTGAAGCAGATAATAAAGTTGTCATACTGAGTCCTTTTAGCGTTATCTGACCTATTCTCCCCGAGCCCAGCATTCTCTCCTTCTAAGTTCTCCGCCATCGCTCCAGAAACTAAATACACTTCAGCTGAAGACCAAGAGGCGAAACTCTGATGCTTTTTGGGTAACAGCCACTTATGGAATGCCAATCCAAATAAATAATAAATAAGTGTACAAAGAAATGTAAAAAAGCCAAAATAAATAAATAAATAAATAAATAAATGAATAAATAAATAAATATACAAAGAAAAGTAAAAAAGCAAAAAATTATTTCCTTATGTATTTCTTTTCCACATTTATTTTTTATTTTTTATTTCTACATTTATTTATTTCCACATTTATTTATTTCTACATTCATTTATTTTCACATTTATTTATTTCTACATTTCTTTCTTTTATTATTTCAGTTTCACTTGGGGGGTTGTTTCGGTTGGGAAGCGTGCAATCTGTGATCGCGTGCATTTGCTGATGCTCGCGAAAGCGTGCAATCGCTTTCTTATGCGCCTGTTTTTTTAGGTTTCACTTTCAACGCATAGCCTACAAAGCATGTTTCCAAGATTCAGAATAGAAGGAGGCATCAGTTCTGCAGGGCCCGTGTGGACAGTAACCACATCAGGTGATTAAATGGGTTCTCTTGGTGTAGACACGTTTTAGATACGGATTAATCACACGTTTTAGGCTGGAAATATCCAGAATTAGGTCAAACAAAAGGTGTCCATTGGAATGGAGCTAGTGAAACACACACGCCATGCACTGAACATATAAGCATCATGCTCATCCAAACAGCGCCTGTCGTGTGTCCTCAGCTTTTTGAGCTAACTGCATTTTTTTTAATGTAACCAAAAACCAAAAACAACATTGACAGCAAAAGAAACAAACCGGTAAACTGATGTCCAGGAGCATTAAAAAAAAAAAAAAAAAAAAAAAACTGTATTAAATGCATGCATCGTGAATATAGAATGCCACGTTCTTAATTCCAAGGCCTGTTACTAGTAAAAATCCAATCAGTGTCAACAAAAGCCATCAGAGACATCATTACTGAATGCACTTACACTGCAATTAGCCTACAAATGCATAAAATTATATGAAATTAATGTTTTAAATTTTGAAGGCAGAAATATGTCAATATGTCAATCAATTAAATGATACGTTTAATATGATAATAAAACAGACACTAGGTGGCGCCAAGTCACTGTTTTAACGAGTGAGTTCAATCCATTCAACTGATTCCTTCAAATAGATTACGCTGACTACAAAAACACCACTACTTGTTGCTGTGGATTTGTTTCTGTGATAATTATATGTGGGCCTAATGTGTTATTTAAAAAAAATAAAAAATCTTTTCATGACAAAATGATCAAAAAGATGGCAGGTAGGGGACATGTTCGGGGGAGCACGACTTCTTATGATGAGAGAACCACTTTTATTTCTCGGGGCCATGCGTTTAATGCACGAACCTGCGTGACCATAGCAACCTTGGATATTCAGAAACGGATATTACGAATGCATTAATAAAATGTTTTGTATTTAATAAAGCGCAGAATTAAGAAAATATTATATTAACCTACCTGTACATTGTGCACGTGATATGTTGCAGATATATGCAGTCCACAGACAGCATTTATGAACCTTGTTATAATACATTTAAAAATAAGACATGTGACATGCCTAGGAAAACTTTACTATCTTTCCCATCCATCCAGCTTTTTAAATCCATTCAGTGATCTTTTCTTTTTCTTTCTTTCTTTCTTGAATTAATTAAATTACGAGTTCTCTGTACAGGAATTTAACATTGGCTAGGCCTAGGCTATACATTTATACATTATTTTATACATTTTCCCAACACCTGCATGCCTGCCTTCTGTGTGGTTTCGTTTATTTTTGTGTTTCAGTGGGGCGGGGTTGCAGTCTGTATGCAGATGGAGGACACCTGGCCCCAGAGTCTTTCCTCATTATAAAAGCTTCTCACCTTTCCCCTGTTTTATTGTGTGTGTGTGTGCGTGTGCGTGTGCGTGCGTGCGTGTGGAGTTTCTCTGTCGCGCGCAACACCCTTCTATGTTATTTGTTTGCCGGCATTTATGTTCAATTATTATTTTGTTTGTTAAATAAATCTGGCATATTTTGGTTAAATCCCCGCTTTCCTCTTTTTTTTTTTTTTTTGTCATGATCTTTGAGCGGGGTTATGACATCTGTTACTGAATGATGTGGATATGGCTCGTTTTTCCAATTAATCTCAAATGTGTTCAGGTTCTTTAGTGAGTAATTAATATAATCTTTTTAAGTCAGAACTCAGAGTTGTACTACCTTCCATGTGCCAATTAATTTTTGTATAGCTTGTGGCACAGCAAATAACAGCAAAATGTAGTTCTCCAGTAGGCTATATTAACTCAGCAGTAGCATTACTTTTCAAACTAACAAGAACGTTTATAGTTTTCAGTGGCTGATTTTTAAAATATTATATTTGTTCTCCACAGTCTTGTAAGGAAAAATAATACAAACGGTTTTAACACAAGATGGCGCAGTTTCGTAATACACTGCTGCTGACTGTCAGCACACCCTCTTGATTAGTTGTTGGTTGCCTGGCGTTGCTAAGGAAGTCAAGTAAGTTTGCTTCTTCAGCGAACTAGAGGTAACGGAGAGCTGTTTCACTCTCAAAATATGTAATTTTATTCTTCACATAAATGTATATTTATATTTTGCAAAGATAAAAACGCTACATTTTAATTGTAGTGATAGCTAACGGATGTGTGACCATCGTGTGACATCAGTGAATTTAATATCGCTGTGAGGGACAGAGATTTCAGACCGCTCTCATCAGAGTTCACTATTAATACATTTTAGTCTTAGTTTAAGTTCACGTTTGCTCAGAGGTTGTTTTTTAATTATAGTCATGTTTTTGTGGTACTGTTTGTACAGTAACGTTGTTAATAGTAGCCTATTGGTTGTTGTTGATAATGTTAATTTACGACGCCCACTAATTCATAGATGTCTGTTGCTAATTAGACAGTTTCATAGATGTTTAAATGATTATTAATCCGCTGATGTTTTTCATACAGTATAACATAGGACTGCAACAGCTAATTGTTTATGGATTGTGCGTTTCTGCAAAGCATTCTTCCTCTTACCACATAAGCTGTTAATACCAGGTTTGTTTTGTTTTTAAATTTGAAAATTAAACCCATTTTTCTTACTGAAGTGTGCTAGGGGGTCAACAGACAAATTAAAATAAACAAGAAAGATTTTACAAGATGTATGTTTCTTATTTTTATAGTGTTGTATTCCAGGTAAAGCTGCTTTGGGACAATATTTTTGTAATTTGTTGTTTATTTGTAGTTTTAAATAACATTTTTATGGAAAAAAAATGTATAGACCTGACATTTCTTCTCTAATATTTTAATATTGGGTTGAAGAAAACTACATTTACGTTTATATTTATGCATTTAGCAGATGCTTTTATATAAAATGACTTTCAAAAGAGCACGCAGCAATTTGTCACAGAAATAATATTTGCAAACTATACGCTGATAACTTTACACAAAAAAGTATTTTAATAATATGTTTTGACTTTAGTACAATGACAAATAAGAGCAAAAATATAGTGTTGAAAACAGGTGAAAAAAAGTCTTATAATATTTCAAACATAAAAATATGTAAGCTAGCTGCCTTCATTTTTAAGGAAGTGGTCCCTTGTAATATTTAGAAATGATTTAAAACCCATTTATTTAAATTGTTCTGTTATTTAGGGTTAGTATTATAACTTTTATATTTTAATCCAATATTGGGCAAGATGTGGAATATTGCTTAATTGAGCAATAAGTGAAATATCTTTTAATCGAAAGACATAATTGACATAATAATAAGTCATCAAAATAATCTCCTCGCTGTCTCCACAGGATGTAATCATCTGAGTATCATGGGACTTGTTTACATCTAAAACTAAGTCTGCCTATAGGATGAGTGAGCATGGAGACAGCATCGTCCCATTTAACCCCACAGAAATCAGGTCAGGAGAACCAGTTTGTAAAGCAGAAATTACTCTTCTAAGTGTAGACCCGTGGACAGAGAAAAGCACCAAGGAGGAGCTCAAAGACATCAAGAAGCCATATGAAGGTACCAAACTACTTCAGGATGAGCATAACAAGGACGCCAAACTTAGTTCATTTCAGCCTCGACCTCCCTCTCTTCCGAAGCCCATGGGATTGGGAATGGGGGGTAAAAACATCTCATTTGATGAGAAGGTGAGGGGGAGAAGATTGAGGAACAGCCAGGAGAGTCTCACCGACCCAGGTGAGACGGGCTCTTCCACCGATTCGCTTAAAGAAGACACCTCATCAAATGGCCAAGGCCTTGCATCCGGACGTCCCCTCGATCTCCCACCCCTGGAGACACCATCATTCAGGGTTAGGACCGGTAGCTTCTCCGAGACTGACAATGAGCATAGTGATCCGAATAAAGAGCGTTTGAAACCGTCCAGAATTATTTTGTCCCCACTGCAGCCCACTGGGACATATCGCTCTCTGGAAAACAGCGCAGCCTCCACGTCCTTAAGGACAACTAATCGGATTGACAGGGATTGTTTGGATTACGGTGCGGTTGGGAGAAGGGGGCGGTCGGAGAGGCTTCAGAGGAATCTGAGCGATAGCTGGCTGTTGGACACCATGGTGTCAGACAATGCCTCTGTCCATTCCATGAAGTCCACCTATAGCGTTCTGAACCCCATTAGACCCCGGGATGTGAGAAACAGGTGAGTGAGTTTTTTATCATTAATTTGTTTCTTCTTTTCTTCAGCCTGTTTTGCTCAGTAGATCTCCATCTTCAGCGTCAAGATCACGTGATCACAGGCTGATGTGGCACCTTGATTACCTCCCAAAGGGTCCTAAGTGTCCGAGCCACATTTTTATGTGAATGCATAAACCAAATTAAATTTGATGTTTCACAAGGAAGTAGACCTTGATTAATGTTCCTGCAGGAATGAGCACAGGCATTTGCCAGAGTAAGTCGCTACTTACAGAATCACCTGAACAGCTTTAGTTGTGGGAAGTGAAAAGTGAAGCTGGACATTTATAGAGAGATTGGAGAGGAAGGGTGAAGCAGTGTGAATGCAAAGGGGATTAATGGATCAGTGAGATGCTAGTTCAGCAACTGTCAGACTGCATCAGGAGAACATACATTTATCTTCTACTTGAAGGTGACATGATATATGTATGGGCAGTATGAAATACAAACAAATGTAATCATGTATGTATATTCCCATCCTTTAGTTTAAAATGGTTCTGTCTTGAAATTATGCAGTTTTCCTTTGTGTAGTTTTAAAGAATGCAAGGATGCATTATGACAAATGCTGGAATAAATATTTATTTATATATGTGTGTACGTGTGTGTGTGTGTGTGTGTGTGTGTGTGTACCTGTGTACCTGTGTGTGTGTACCTGTTTTTATATCCCGGTGGGGACTTAAACCTGAATACACACAGACTCATGGGGACTTGTGTCACGGTGGGGACCTAAATTGAGGTCCCCATGGGTAAACAAGCTTATAAATCACACAGAATGAAGTTTTTTGAAAATCTAAAAATTCAGAAAGTTTCCTGTAAGGGGTAGGTTTAGGTGTAGGGCAATAGAAAATACTGTCTGTACAGCAGAAAAACCATTATGCCTATGGAGAGTCCCCACAAGGATAGCAAACCAGACGTGTGTGTGTGTGTGTGTGTGTGTATATATATATATATATATATATGTGTGTGTGTGACCCTGGACCACAAAACCAGTCTTAAGTCGCTGGGAAATATTTGTAGGAATAGCCAAAAATACATTGTATGGGTCAAAATGATCAATATTCCTTTTATGCCAAAAATCATTAGGAAATTAAGTAAAAATCATGTTCCATGAAGATATTTTGTAAATTTTCTACTGTAAATTTTCTCAGTATTTTGATTTTTTTCACCCTCAGATTCCAGATTTTCAAATAGTTGTATCTCGGCCAAATATTGTCCTATCCTAACAAACCATACATCAATGGAAAGCTTAGTTAGTTAGGAAAGCTTTCAGAAGATGTATAAATCTCAATTTCAAAAAATTAACACTTATGACTGGTTTTGTGGTCCAGGGTCACATATATATATATATATATATATATATACACACACACACACACACACACACACATCAAAAGATTTGGGTAAACTCATCCTTTAGTTTCAAACTGTTCTGTCATCATGAAATAATGTAATTTCTAAGAATGTATTATGTGACATGCTAAAAGGAGCATTTCTCAAATCTTTTGTTTTTATTCATTGTTTTCCTGAAAATGTACCTGCTTTGGTTTTAGGAGCTTTCTGGAGGGCAGTGTTTTGGGTAACGGTGCCTTGCTGGGGGCAGAGGAGCTAGACCGCTACTTCCCTGAGAGACGGCTCGGTGTCTACGTGGCCACGTGGAACATGCAGGGAGAGAAGGTGTGGAACAATACTGTCATTTCGAATGATTTGTTTAAGTACATAGCAGCTGTAGCCTAAGATCTTACTCTTGGTCTCAGGGACTTCCATGCAACCTAGATGATCTGCTGCTCCCAACCGACACAGACTTTGCACAGGACGTCTACGTTATAGGAGTTCAGGAAGGGTGTCCGGATAGGTAAGACTTTGAGTTGCTTTTCACAGGGTTCATTTAGTCTGTTTCTGATACTCAGCACATTTACTCTCTTCATGTTTGTCCACAGGAGGGAGTGGGAGATCCGCCTGCAGGAAACTCTTGGGCCGTATTACGTGATGCTGTACGCAGCAGCCCATGGCGTTCTCTATCTCACTGTATTTGTCAGGAGAGACCTCATATGGTTCTGTTCAGGTAAAGGTTTTTTTTTTCTTCAAATTAAAATGATATAATATGTTATGCACTACTGTTCAAAAGTTTAGGGTCAGTAGGATTTTTAATATTTTGAAAGAAGTCTCTTATGCTTACCAAGGCAATTTTTTTCTATTTTAATGTATTCTAAAATGTAATTTATTACTGTGATGCAAAGTTGCATTTTAAGCAGCCATTACTTCAGTCTTCGGTGTCACATGATCCTTCAGAAATCATTCTATGTTGATTTGCTGCGCAAGAAACTTTAGTATTATCAGTGTTGAATTATCAATGATATTGTCAGTTCAAATGAACAGCGATTATTTGAAATAGATATTTTTTTTGTGACAGTATATAAACTTTACTGCCATTTTCGGTAAATTTTTCATTTGTTTAATGTTACCTTGTTGAATAAAAGTATTAATTTATTTTAAAAAAAACCTACAGACCCCAAATTTTTGAATAATATAATAGACAGCTGTCTTTTTTGCCACTACAGAGGTGGAGCATGCTACAGTCACAACCAGAATTATATCTCAGATTAAGACTAAAGGAGCTGTGGGTATCGGCTTCACTTTCTTTGGGACGTCCTTCCTCTTTATTACATCCCATTTCACTTGTAAGTGGAATATTTTTAACAACCCAGTTATATGAACTATAAATATACTATAAATAAACCCAACCATCTTTGTATTTGTTTCAGCTGGAGATTCTAAAGTGTATGAGAGGATCTTAGATTACAACAAGATCATAGAAGCTTTGACTCTTCCTAGAAACCTTCCAGATACAAACCCTTACCGCTCCACAACATGTGAGTATTCCTGCATTTGTCACATTTGTCATATATAGTGGATTTATTTTTCTGTGAATGATCAAATTTGCCACTCATTCTCAGCTGATGTCACAACCCGTTTTGATGAAGTCTTCTGGTTTGGAGATTTTAATTTCCGCCTGAATAAAGCCAGAGGTGAGGTGGAGGCCATTTTGAATCAGGTTATGGGTGCAGATATGAGCCCACTATTACAACATGACCAGCTCCTGAAAGAGCTGAAAGAAGGCAAGTTAGATGCAAAATTACAGTCCTGTGTAATTTATGCATATGCTCCCTTCAAGGAAAAATATGAATTCTTTGTACTTTAACAGGAAGAATCTGTGTTTGTGCATTTGCAGGTTCCATTTTTAAAGGGTTTCAGGAAGCACCTATTCACTTTCCTCCCACATACAAGTTTGACATTGGTTGTGATGTTTACGACACCACCACAAAGCAGAGAACACCCTCATATACAGTAATCTTTTTTGCTAATTGCATAACATACATACCCTTTAGTACAGTTGCTGATTTTTCCTCATTTGTTGACAGGACCGGATTCTTTATCGAAACAGACAAGCAGATGACATTAAAGTGGTCAAGTATACGTCTTGCTTGTCCATTAAGACATCAGATCACCGGCCTGTCATTGGCATGTTTCAGGTCAAACTTCGTCCAGGTCGAGACAAGTAAGCGTAGATGTTGTTCATCTTAGACGTAATGTCATTAATCTTCGAAATACAAATGTAGATATATTTAATAAAACCTGAGATTTCTGTTTATCCATGTCACCAAAACTTTCATGATTCAAAAATTGCATAAAGACATCCATATAATTCGAGCGGTTTAATTCCAGAGACATGATGGCTTTAAATGTTGAACTAATTTAATTTAGGGTATTTAACCCATATTCTTGTGCTCTTCATCGGAATGATACGAAACTTGGTAAAGGTTTCGACACTTACTATGAGAACACAAAAAGAAAAAAGTAATGGACATAATTCGAAAAGATCAAATGGTCCTGAAAAATAGTCACACTTGTACTCTTAGCGGTCAAAAGTGACTGCATTGGAAACAAATGGGAAAGTTTTGAGATTTCAGCCTCAAATTTGGAACACAATTTTTTTAAGGTTTTGATTGTCTTGCGGTTTTAGAGTAAAATGTGTTTCGTAAAATATATATTTAATATAAAATTCCAATGTAGTATTTTGTGCATTTTTCATAATAATAAACATAAAATTGCAAGAGACCAACTTTAAGACTCTCCTCCGAAGAATTCAAGATTTGCGACAGTTTAAGCTGGAAATTTCATTTTCAGATCTATGCTCAAAAAGTCATTAACAGGTAATAAATGGATGATAACTATTGCATAAATATAATTTAGCACCATAAAATCCCCTAAAAATATAAAATATTAAATAAAAAAATATTATTAAACTACAATATAATACATTCATATAAAAAAAAATAAAAAAGGTCATTTTTGACCTCTACACAAAGAGCTCCGGCATCAGGTTAAACACTGATCAAAGCACTTACATATAGTTCATAAAATGTGGGAAGCTCACTGCAAAAGATTCATTATGTTTCGAAGATTAATGTTTGGGTGAAGTAACCTTTTAAGCAGTCGTTAACTCTACATTCACATTCATGTAATTCTTGTATATTGGTGTTACATGTTACATTACAAAGATAATGACGCAGAAGCACTGGGACACCTTCTACTGTCATTTTACAAAACAAATCATGTGATTTATTCTAGTAGACACAAGCTTTTCATCAATTTACGAAATGGAATGTTAATGTTTTGTGATCTGTTCATGTTTCACAGGATGTTATTCTGTGAAACATGTAGGTTTAATAAACCACTAAATCAGTGTATTATCCTCCCCAGCATTCCTTTGGGTGCTGGCCAGTTTGACAGGAGCCTGTACCTAGAAGGAATCCGAAGGAGAATCAACAGGGAGCTGAAAAAGAGAGAGGCAGCCATGAAGAACCAGAATAACAGCACGGTTTGCACCATATCCTGATCGGGGGACCAGTGTGCGAGAGCCGTAGGGTGCTAAAACTGATCATTTCAAACACCGAGGTACTGACTTGGAAAGCTGGACTTTCAGGACCAAAGGATAACTCGGTACTACCGATGTCAAGTGCACAGTCCAGGGACTAAAAGACTGCAGCTGGACAGCTGGTACTTTAAAATATGATATAAATCTATAAAATATACTGACCGGAGTAAATTAAGTTAGCTGTGCTGTACATCCGTTATTCCTAATCCATTTTTTTGTATTTCATATTCTGGTATTTAACGTGCAAGCCGAAACAGTCTCTTCTGTGTATGGTTTCAACTGATAGTGTTTCATGGCCTTGTTAAACCATTAGCTCACCTTTAACTGATACTGTAAACACATACCAGTACCAGGCAGCTAATTCGGCAAGTTTGATTGGCTCCTGAGTCATTTTTGAAGAATTACCTAACATTTTGCTAACAGTTGTACTCTTTTATAAAAGGGAACCGTACTGTAGCATAATTACCAGCAAAACTGGGGAGAATTTGTGTTAGCAGTTGATAGGTCAGTGTGGTATCATGTAGAGAGGGTGATCTTGGGTTCATTTGAGTGCAAAATCTAAGCGAGGAGGCACAGACTATACTTGAGATTACTGCCTTAACATATCCAATATAATTCAGCTTACTTGACGTCACATATGATATGTATGGGAGCAGGGACGACCGTAGTATTGGTGTTGCTTGCGCATGGATCTCAGTGACTGTGGTGTAATAGTAAGTCACGCGTTCACATCATGAATTTCAGTTCTATTTGTACTGAAAGTGCCTGCGATCTTTCTCATGATTGCCTCAGTGACTTCAAGTACACTCTGCTGTTTAAAACCAAATAATGGCCTGTTATAAATGTTTATTTACTATGTAAAGTAATACAAAAACTCATACTTGAGGTGTTATTTCTTTTTTGTTTCGATTACACGTTAAGGACCAAATGTGTACATGAAAAAAAATAATACAAAGGATCAAACTTTTATTTTTTTAAGTGAACATGAGGGTTTTTGCTCATGACAGATTCAACCATTGCTATCATCTTAATAGGCAGCAATGGTAATGGGAAAAAAAAAAAATATATATATATATATATATATATATATATATATATATATATATAAAACAGTAAAGTTGTACTGAAGAAGTACAAGGGAATAAATATATTCTTGTAGGGTAATCCAACACAAACCACTAAACAGACATACATTAATCTGGTAAACAAACTCTTAATTAGAGATCAGAGGTTCATGGTAACAGTGATTTAGCAAGAGAAAAGGGGAATATCATTATGTACACTGTTTTCACAGCTAGGGTAAGTGGCAGACCACCCAGTTCATGTCATTCTGTTCAGATATTTTAACATACTGACTGAAGCATAAGGGTTTTGTAGAACTTTCTGAAAAACGGAGTGTGATGTGTGAAATATCATTTGGGTTTGCCCAGTTTTACACAGAAAAGCACAGCCTATGAACAACGACGCAGAAATGTGAACAAATACCATGGAAAAGTCCACTTATTGAGCCAATTAAGATAGAAATGTGAAATTAACACATTAATTTACTTTAAACATGGTGAATTCAACAAAATCATGCAAAATAATGCATTGGTGTATAAATTTAAACTTAGCCAATTTCAAAATTGTTACTTACACACCCTCATGTCATTACAAACCTTTCTTTCATCTCCGTAACAGAAAAGAATATATTTTGAAGAACCAAACCCACTAGAACCCACTGATTTAATTTTTTATAGACAAAAAAAAAAAAAAAGAAGACTTTTTTTCAAAATATCTTCTTTCATGTTCCACAGTAGAAAGTCCTACAGTTTTGAGGGTGATTGAATAATGACAGATTTTTTTGGGTCAACTATTGTTTTAAACTCACGTTTGAAGTACTTTATAAATGAAATGCAACCACAGTCTAAGCACTGCACTTAAATTCCAGTCAAGAATAATATTTGTTGGGTCAGTCCTCCTATCGGAACAGGCGGTATATGCGAGGCAGACGTCCGTCTTTACTAGAGAGAGCGGCTTGAATGTCCTCGTATGAGGGCAGCTCTGTCAGATCTCCCAGCGCTGCCACCGCAGGCTTACTACGCAGCATTTTCGTTGTGACTCTCTTGATGTCACTGGCTGTAACATTACCTAAAACAAAGAAAAGGGAGGGAGGGTGGGTGGGTGGGTGGGGGGTCTATTAATTGATATTTTTTAGCAACTAAATGTTTCCCAGAAAGAACTAGTGAATTGTATGGTACTGATATAACATATTTAAGCCATGTAATGCAATTATTAAGTACGTACACTACCGTTCAAAAGTTTTGGGTTCGGTAAATTTTTGAAAGAAGAAAGTCAAAAATATTTATAAAGTCTCTTATGCTCACAGAGGCTTTATTTGATCAAAGATACAGTAAAATATTGTTACAATTTAAAATTAATGTTTTCAATTTTAATACATTTTAAAATGTGATTAATTCTTGTAAAGCCAAAGCTGAATTTTCAGCAGCCATTGCACTCCAGTCTTCAGTGTCACATGATTCTTCAGAAGTCATTCTAATATGCTGATTTTCACAAACTTTTGAACGACGGTTGTGTATTAAGTAGTTTGTGAATGTTACAAACATACATTTACATGCTAAATGAAGCTTTCATATAGAGGGGTGTGAACCAGAAGGGCGTAAGTGACATTTTTGGTGAAATGGAGATATATATATATATATACACATCAAATGAAAGCTCTTAATGAGCTCTTTCTACTGGCAAAAGTACTGTCATCCATGAGTGTACAAATTTGTATTATAAACAGTTGAAATCAGTACACAAAGTCAGATCAAACTATGGTAAAATTTTTGTTTTGGCTCTGCTGTAAAGTTGGTGAAATGTCACTTACGCCCTTCTGGTTCTCACCTCTCGATATAGGCTTTATACTTTGCAGTAAACATCAGTACTTACTGATGAGCTCACACAGCTCATGTGGCAGCTTCCTCTTGCCTGTCGCAAGTACTTGTCGACCTACGTCTTCAAAGATGACCGGTCTAGACTCCAGGTTCATCATGAGCATGGATTTCAGTTGTGTCTTGGCTCTCTCTAGCTCCATCTGCACAAGTGAGAGATTTCAGGTTATGAACACAAATTCACAATGAGTCAAGTCACCTTTATTTATATAATGCTTTATACAATACAGATTGTGTCAAAGCAGCTTTACAGTGTCGAACAGGAAGATCGTTTGTCAATAACGCAAGAGGAGTAACAAACACCCTTTTCACAGACTGTGATGATGTGTGATCATCTTTTTTATTTTTTCATATTAAAAAATGTAATATACATTCATTATACATAATACTGTACTTTTGTTATATTACTGAGGAATTACAATTCAGAAAACAATGTTCAGACCACTGTAGTCAAGCTCTGAATATTGTTTTCATCTTTTGGAAAGTCATAGAGATTCTACAGTTGATTTTACAGGGTTTCTGCAGATTTTATGAAGATAAATTTAAGTTTTTTAGACCAAGTAAAGAAAACTTAATGAATAAATTTAATATAACACAATACGTCAATATGGTCTCTAAATGTAAAGGTCTTGTATTAGCAATGCTTCAAATACAACTTCCAATAATAACTCCATTACGTTTTAATTCATTAAAAAAAAAAAATAGATCAAGGCTTGAATGGCTCTGCTCCATACCATGAGAATATGGAAGTATCTTTTACTTTACCTTCTGATCACATTTTGCAAAGTGAGGTTCTTCCTTAATATTTCAGTCTTGTTTTCTAGTGCAAATATCTAAAGATTCATAAATCAAAATCCGTTTACTTGAGCATCAAAATTACATGAGTTTCGTTTTATGAGAAAATTATCAAAATGAAGCGACTGGGAGATTATGACTAAAACATGAATAAATATCTGCCAATGGACTCAGAAAAATCTAATTCAAAGGAAAAACCCATTTGGAATAGGGATGGGCGATATGGGCTTAAAAATATATCACGATATTTCTGGTATTTATTGCGATAACGATATCAATGACGATAATTCAGGGAATCTTGTTTCTTTAGAGAAAAGTATTATGTTTCCTCTTTTTACTCAAACTAGGGTGTTGTTAGCATTACTGAGTACACACATAATGTATTGAGTGTTTAATTCATACTGGAAGCCGGAGGGCGCT
>JAFVLL020008129.1:0-12335 GCA_021397915.2 Tor tambroides
ATTCAGAAAACAGCTCTGGGGGTTTAGAAGAAAGTATTGTAATTTTAGACACCACCTTATTTTCTTCTGCTTTCTTAAGTCTAGCTAAATTACTAAATGTCTTTACTAATGTTGAACCCGCGTAGCCCTAGATGACGTATTTTGGCAAGTACGCTTGACTTCAGGGGAATTCTATTGGCGGACTTGAAAAATGCTGCGGACCAATGACGTCGCGTTTTGTTGAGACGTTCCAAATAACATTTCTGACAGATACGAAAGGAGAAGGCCATAATCGGTGAGTTGTTTATTTTATCGTACCGGAGCAATGTTTTTTGCGACTAATCCAAGGTTATCTACAGTTTGTGTAATTTAATAGTACCTGTTGTCTCGGAGAATCGACTGGGGGAGACGTTCGCCCTTTGCTAACGGGCGGATTCCGCCAAACTACCACCGAAGAAGCGCGTGCTGCCCTTCTTCGGCGCTTCTCTCTCGCTCGCGCTGTGTGTTCAATGTTTGAGCGCGACCAAGCACCCATAGCGGCTACACTTTGAACATATAGCTATCAATAAACCAATGACTGTGGCTCTGTAAATATATTTCTCACATATTTACCATCGTTCAGTAAAAGGAAGTTGATACATCCTAAATGCTAGCAGGCCAGCAGAGCCTGCTAGTTGAGGCTGTTGGCTAACTGGTGTTAGCTTTATTAGCCTGTTGGGCGCAGCTTCTGAGTGGCGCTGTGATCATTCTGCTGTTCCTCCAGCTCTAACACCTTTTTTGGTGCAATAGAGAAACCCATGTAGCTTATTAACCGATTTAGGTGTTAGCTGCAGACATAGTTAATTATTAATGGATGATCATTATTATTACTATCAGTATCGGTTGTTTAATGACAGAAACGTTTGTTTATAAGTGTCATATGACCGATAAGCGACACCGTTGTTAAAGTTTTTATGTCTGCGTTTTGACAGGAATGCCTTCAAGGCATTAATGAATTTAATTTTTAGACAAAACCATAAAAACACAATATGCATTATAAAAAAAAAAACAGTAATATTTTAGTAATGTTGAAAGTTATGTAAATATATAAGAATAATTACAGCACAATATTAAATATTATACTTTTTTAAATATTTTGTTTAAAAGCAACTTAATGAATACTATTGTTTCCCGTTATATACACAGTAATATATTGCCATGGTTTTGTGATACTCCGCTGGTTTGATGGCATTTATCGGTATTTTTGACAGCTATGATTAATGACAAGGAACCGACAGATGCTTACGTAAAAAAGTGTGAATATTGGTGACAATATGCAATATAAATAACAACAGTAATAATATTTTAGTTTAAAATACTGTCATACATTTCTGTTACAATTTAAGCATGATTGGATGTACTTGTATTATACATAATACAGTATGTCATAATAATTATTAAATATAATTAAATAATTATAAAATATTTAAAAACCATTTACATGTGATCTGTTTAGAGACCTACCCGATGCATCTTTCAATATTGTTGACCTGATATTGAAGTTCCAGTTGCATCTTATTAAGAAAAGTGTGAATATTTGTGACAAATATTGGTCAAACCGATAATCTGTAAGTATTACTTACTAAATAATTAAGCCATGTGAACCATATTATATACAGACATAAAATATTGCTGTCTAGTAAAAGGAGGAACCATTTCATATCCAGGTGATTACATGCATTCATGTGCAGCTCTGCTTCTGTTTAACATTGAAATTGTATGTTTATGATTGCCAGGATGAACTTGCCTGAGTCATATTTAAGCTTGTTTTGTGGCATTTCAGCTGTAATTATTTGGTCGTTTGTGCTGTCTTGATAAATTATGTGGAGTGAAACTAATGAGTGTGGCTTTGTTTTGCCACAGTTTACACGTCATGTAGCACTCAGCCCCCTCATGTTAACACTGATAACATGCTGTAAGGACATTTCACTTGCCATCTGCCATGGAATATCTGTTATTTCACACTCATCCTCCTGTCTTTCTTAAAACATTCCATCAATCCTCTTCCTGTCTGTCACTTCATGAAGGTGTGGCATACAGCCTCAGTCAGCCCAAAACGATCCACTCTCATCAATGCTTCAGTTTCGTAGTTTTCTTTTTCACCAGCGTGTTTTAAGACAACATTATTGTTTTCTATATAGTTGTCATTAAATATTCTTAGGTTGACGTAGTTTTTTAAATTGATTGATTTATTTGTTTGTTTGTTTGAGCTACGCTACTGAACAAGTTTAGGGTCAGTGAGATTTTTTCAGTGTTTTTTTTTAAATAAGTCCCTTATGCTCACCAAGGCTGCATTTATTTGATCACAAATACAATAAAAAGTAATATTGTGAAATATTACTACCTTAAATAAAATAACTCTTTTCTATTTTAATATATTTTAAATTTTAATTTATTCTTGAGCTGTCAAAGCTGAATTTTCAGCGTCATTTCTCCAGTCTTCAGTGTCACGTGATCCTTCAGAAATCATTCTAATATGCTGATTTGGTGCTCAAGAAACATTTCTGAATATTATCAATGTTAAAAACAGTTGTTCTGGTTAATACTTTAATGATATATTTTTTTCAGGATTCTTTGATGAATAAAAAGCTCAAAAGAAGGTCTGAAATAGAAATCTTTTGGAACTTTGTACATTTTTTACTGCAGTTTTTGATGAATTTAATTCACTGCTGAATAAAAGGATTAAGCTTTTAAAAAAATAAAATAAATAAAAAATAGTAAAATTACCTTAGCAGCCATAAGCTTTTAGTGCAGGTCATAAAACCTTTAATCCTTGTAAAAAAATAAAATAAAATAAATGAATACTGTGACAAAAAATAAAATGGTATAAAAAAGTATGCATCTAACAGTCCCCTTGGCCTTTTATTGTTAAATGAATGTTAAGTGCTAGATCTTTTTTAATGTCTTTATTTGAAAGCGTCTAGTCGGAGTGCAAGTTATTTATTTTTAGTTGTACATTCTCTGTTGCATCAAAAGAGGGCGCTATTATTGGAGTCAAACCATTTTACCCATGATCAAATGTTTTCATTGCATGTCTTTATATAAACACGCATTATTGTATTACTTAAACATATTCTTGTGTGTTTTGAGCAGCCATGGAGTCCTCTTCAGTGTACATGTGCTTTCCCTGTTATCGGGAGTTTCCCACACTAGAGGAAGTGCTTGCACATCAGATGACCTGCACTGCGGAGAATCCACAACTCCTGCCCAATGAGACGCCTATTGAGGTTGCAGCCGCCGCCGCTGGTCTGCCACAGGTATAAACACATCTACTATCATACACAGTTCACCCCTAAACTACTTCAACACTATATCTTTCTGATAAAACTCACAGGAAGTCATCTTTTCCTTAAGAGTTACATGAGGTGGATTTGTCACATTCCTTTTCATTAAAAAAAAAGCACATTTTTCTTTGTGATGTTGCACGTCATTTAGAGATAATGCTGAGTATTAACATGCGGCTCCTGAAAGCCTGTGAAAAATGTAATCTATTTTATTCTCTTAATACCCCTTGAACTCGTAACTATAATTATCCAAAATAGACTAGAAAATTTGTAGAGCAGCTTCCAGTAATCCTGAATGGTGAGCTGAAATGTAAAAGGATAATTTTGTAAGCGGATGGCTTTTTGCGCAACTCCTAATTTGCCTCTTCACTACAGGGGGGAAATGAGGCACTTGAGATTCTGTCTTTTACGCTCTGATGTTGATGCACTTTTACTCTAGTTGTTATAAAAACAGTCAAGTTTGAATTAATGCTTGACTGTTTTTATAATAATTGGAGTAGCTCTCTTCAAGCTAGTTATTAGTCACAGCTGAAAAAGACATTTTCTGTCTTTCTGCTTTTTAAACAAGTAGCGAATCACCACTCAGAAAAAGGTGAATCAAATGAAAAAATGTGCCTTTTCATTTTTGCATTGTCATAGACGAAGCCTCCTATTTCTCCATATCAAGGTATCTATGGGTTTTGTTTTAATGGTTTTGTTTAGAAATGGATATGTTATGCTCTGTTTTCATTTAATGGGCATTATATGAATATTTCCATTTTTTTCATTCATTTAGTTTTTTAAACAGACTTTTAAATGCATTAAATAAGTGTAAATGCAAAATTACTTGCAGTACGGAGATTCAATCACAAGGATCGATGCTACTTTGTGAATCGTGATCGTGAAAATGAATGCACCAAGTAAACATTAACGTGGGAAAAAATGAACAGCTTTCATTCAGACAGAGGCAGGTGATAGAGTATTGACAGAAACACATCACGAGTTTGTTTCATGTTAGGTTTTGTTTATTTTGCATTAATTACTTGTTTTTATGTCACTATTTTTCACCTCATTTTCAGTACGTGATGATAACGCTGCTCCATATCAACTGGTGGACGAGATGAGGCTGCAGCCTGTTATGGCCGTTCGCAGTGTCATCGTCTCTTTGACTTTGCTTTTAGATCTCCATCTGCTCTTATCTCATTTGAAACATCCACGCTGAAAATAGATACAGCATAAGTGCATCTGTCCATCCGGTTTATGGATGTCCTCAGCCAAACCTCCCTGTCTCTCTGAGTCATCCTCTCTACTCTTAATACCCTCTCATCAAGATGGCTTAAGTGGGTGCTTAAACTATTTTAAAAAAAGATAGCATGGCGAACACAAACAGTTTGTGCCATGTCAGTTCAATGGGATGTCGCAGCTGGTTGCGTCAGATGACGGTAACACGGACCCCCACGCCGTGCCCTTGGTAACAGTGAATGTTAGCTTGAATTGAGTGTGACATGAGCTAACTCCTTGAGTGGGTTTTTACACTCTGTGAGAGCTATCAGCACTCGGGTGTTTCCTCTCGGTCACTGTGTTCAGGAAGATGTTAAAACGCGTTTGTTCTTTTTCAGTGTGTATAAAATATTAAAGACCTTACACAATATGCTAAGTAAAACAACAAAAAAATACAGTCCACATTTAAAATCTGGTTATTTAATCTAATTTAAACCTGAAAAGAAAATCTAAAAAAATGAAGTGTTATACAAATATTAAAAATTCAAATCGCTTATCAAATAAGCACATTTGTGGTTGTTAACTTATGTGGTTGTTAACCAACTTTGTGGTTGTTAATGCTAACTTATTTGTACAGATGGTCAGATTTTTGTGCAGGTTTTACACTGAGACGTTTTAAATGTATGTAATTTTCCAGCATTTTTCCATTGTTAATTTACAACACCAAATTTCCAACTTTACAATTGAAATAGTTAGTAAAGTAATAATAATAATAATATTTTTATTACTGTATTAAATTAGAAAAATGCAGAATAGAGTAATTTTTACAAATGGCCTCCCTGAAGTATAATTTCTGAAAATGGGTCAATGATAAATAGAAGGAAAAATATTTTAAACATCTAGTTTTAAATGCATGTATGTAATGTACCCTTTGAATTCATATAATTTTCAAAATTATATGAAGAAAGGTTTAAATGTAATGACTCCATACATGTCAAAAGTGTACACATTTTAATCATTATTTTCAAAAAATGTTTTAAATATATAAAGTAATTTCTTCTTTATGAATATCATGAATTATTAATTCATAAATAATGAGTTTTGGGGGAGTTGCACCACATGACATGTTACAATCAGAACCAACTTTGCCTTGTTACAAAAAAGCCAAATTATCTGATATTTTAAGGGACATATTGACTTTTTGGGGGTGGGGGGAGGACTAATATATTCAACAAGAGCGTCATATCATTGACCCAAAGTGCAATTTCAAACTTTTATTTTGCTCTGCAATTGTCATCAGTTGTCATCAGATTACTTGATGTGTATGTTTTCTTTCATCTCACTAGGTGGCGATGCAGGCTCTGTCAGTTCCCCAGATCCAGACTCAGACAGCTGTTGATCTGTGTTCTCTGCTCGAACAGAAGAAAACTCTTCAGGTGGATGCTCCACGTGTTCTTTACCAGTGCGCTGACTGTGAGGTTCTCTTTGATGCTCTGTCACTGTGGCAGCAGCACCGCAAGATGGGCTGTTGCCTTGAGACGGGACCGGGACCTGGAGGAGAGCAGAGTGGAGAAAGTGTTGAAACAGCAGCTCAACCGCTTCCTACCCAGCCAGAATATCAGGATGTTGAGCAGGCACAGAATGCACATGAACAGATGGAGGTTAAAGAACAGGGAAGGCAGGCTGAAATGAAGATGGAGAGCACTAGTCAGGTATTTGTGGCAGTAGGAGAGGTTTCTGAACGAGTAGTGGCGCCTGAGGGCGTACAGAGTGTCCCCAAAGAACCTCCGGAGGCTTCGGTCACCCAGGAAACTCTGCCTGTGGAGTCCTCAGCAGAAGAAAACAGTCCCGCCACAAGGCGCAGGGGGCAGAAAAAGGCTAAGCCCCCCTCCAGCCTGCTCTGTGTGGAGTGCGGGCAAAGCTTCAGCCTGGTTCCAGAACTTGTGACTCACCGCAAGACTCAGCACGGCTTGAAGGATGCCATACACCGCTGCATGGTTTGTGGAGAGGGCTTCCTCAACACCACTCTTTTCCTCTATCACCGAAAGCAGCACCGTTCAGAGGTGGAGGACAAACCCAAGCAGGCTCAACCTGCCATTCCTCAGCTCTCCACAGCCATGTTGGAGGCCCCAGGTGAGGGACTCTTGCTTTTAGCCACAGCCGGAGAAGGCCAGAGCCTAATGGAGGTGACCACTCTAGAACAAACCATAACTGAGACCCCTGTAGCACATGTGGAGGTTGAGCTGGACAATGATGGGATGAGAGAATCTGAGGCTCTCCAGACTGAGCAGGAACCTACCGGGGAAGGCACAGAGATTTTGGTGGAGGAGATGGTGGAGGAGAGGAATGAAGCAAACCAGGAAGAAGGCATGGAGGTGGTCGTTGATAAGATACAAGGAGATGTGGAGATTGAAAAGAGCACTGTGGTTGAGGAGATCCAAAGTAGCACAGACAAGGAACCTGAGAAAGCTCTCTCTTTGAGCACAGAAGGACTGAATTTCCTCTGCCATCAGTGCGGATCTGTTTTCACCAGCGACAAGGAGTTGGCAGAGCACCGCAGAACCGAGCACGGCCTGGAGGCGGCGTTGCACACCTGCGCAGAGTGTGGAGCTGAGTTCATGAGCACCACACAGTTCCTGTACCATCGCCGGGAGCATAAGAACGCAGCTGCAGGACATCCACCTGCTGGTGAAATGAAAGGCAGGCTGTACCCTACTGCAGCCCCAGCTAGTGTTGTCAAACATGGAGACAACGTGAACCTCGGACAACCAGGTCAGACTGCATGCAAAACAACACAATTCCAAAGAGACCTAACTAAGTAGGATATCCGTACATGATTCTGGTTCGGGGCTGTACACAAACAGACCTCCGCAAAAGATAGCAAAGTAACTCAAGTTGTAGAGAACAATACTTAAAAGAATAGGTGACCCAAAAATTCTGTCATTTACTCACCTTCATGTCGTTCCAAACCTGTGTGACTTTCTTTATTCTGTGGAAAATAAATGGAGATATTTTAAAGAATTTTGTTAACCAAACAGTTTTAGTTACTATCGTCTTTCATTGCATGCCCTTACGAAAATTAACCATGGTTTTATTGCAGTAAAAGTGTAGTAGCCATGGTTCTGTCATTTGTATAACCACAGTTTCAGTGCAAATTCCATGGTTAACCTATGGTTAGTGTAGCAAAACCATGGTTAATTTGTGGATTCCATGGTTTAACTATAGTAACCATGGTTTTTGGTTTTATTTCTCAAAATTTCTGATTTTGTCACATTTTATGTTCCACAGAAGAAAAAATGTATGCATGTTTGAAACTATCCCTTAAAATAAAAGTACTGTAAGTACCAGATGATTTACTTAAAATCAGAGCTTTTCAAATTGGGATCTGGAGTTCAAAAGGGGTCCATGGAATGTTTCAGAGAAAAAAGTCACTTTTTGTTGCGAATTTACTTTTATTCTGCTTTATAAAGACATCAGAGGATCAGATCAGAAAGATCAGAAAACCTTGATAATAATCTTAAATATTTTATTATATTGTGCAGATAGTATTTTAATAGTAGAAAAAAGTAGTTAAGTAAAGTTTGTGCTTAAAGTAAAAAAAAGAGAGATTCTTTGCAGTATATCTGGACATTATTGACAGATTTTTGATTTACAAGGACATATATACTCATGTACACTACCTGTATGTATATTACTGACCCCAAACTTTTAAACGGTAGTAGTAGTTAAACATGAAAGTGGATCTAGATGCCTTTTATTGATTTGTGCAGATGGTACCTGCTAAATGTAACAAGTTTCTGTTATCTGAACAGATTGTGATATGGTTTATTACTCAATCAGCATTTCACGACATTCATAATGTTTAAACCTGAAACGTATCAAATTAATCTGATATTACATGGACAGTCTCCTTCATTTAGATTTCCTGTTAACAAAGTGTTTCTGTCAGCAGCAGCTGCAGACGGCGCCATTGAGGCTCCTGCCAAGCTGAGCCGCGACTGGTCACGCACCGCCCTGCCCCACGAGTGCCCACATTGTGGGCAGGGCTTTACGCGGCGCAGCCGTCTGCGTGAGCACGTGTTCCAGCATACAGGCGAGAAACTCTTCAACTGCAAAATTTGCGAAAAGAGCTTCCCATCTCCAGCCAACCTGCTGCGTCACAACCTGACCCACGGAGGATCCCGCATATTCAACTGTCCGCTCTGTGACAAGCGCTTCTTCCAGCCGACGTCACTCAAACGCCACATGCTGATTCACCAGGGGGGTGAAAGCCAGGAACGCAAGGTCAGAGGCAGAGGAAAAGGCAGGGGACAATCAAGCGATGGCCGTCTGCACATCTGCCCAGAGTGCCCAGCCAGCTTCAAGTTTGAGTCCCAGCTGAAGAGTCACAGGTTTGTGTTTCATTTAAATTCATCATCACTTTCAGAAACAAACAACAACAAAAAAAAATATTTTGAAGAATGTTATCTGTTTTGGTCTGTACAATGAAAGTCAGTGGGGTCCAGAAGAACACTTTTATTTTGTGGACAAAAAAACAAACAAACTTCAAAATATCTTATTTTGTGTTTCACAGAAGTCACATAGGTTTGGAATGACATACAGTCAAACCAAATTTTATTCAGACACCTTCAACGTTTCTCACGTTATCACAGTTTATTTGCTATAGTTTAGAAAATTGCAATAAAATATGACAAGAACTCAAGAGTTAAACTGTGTCAGGACAAATTCATCTTGATAATGTCAGATAACTTTGATAGAAAGGTATGTAACAAAACATGGTCAGGTCAAAGTGTCAAATCACATTTTTGGTCCCAAATTTTGGTCAATTTTACTGGTAGTCCACTGTAAGAAGAATTTTTGAGTATAATATGTCACAGTTTACTTTATTTTGCTATCCTCACTTACATAAATGAACTATAGTGTCCTGCACCCACTAGTAAAAAAAATATCAAAAATTATATCTGGTGTCTGAATAATTTTTGGTTTGACTTTGTTCATCCTCCTCCCAGAGATGAATGATATTTAATCTGACTGTAAATATAGAAGGAAAGGCATAAGTAGTCAGAGAGAACTTAAATAATCTCACGCTGCGCACAAATCCGATTTGGTTTTCAAATCTGATCTTTAGGAGCGACTGTCCTCACTGTCATTTAGCAAGTGATGAAATCTGATCCATTTGTTCAGTCAGTGTAGTCCGTATCTGGTGCATCAACATGGGTTGTTGTAGTAATGATGTGAGCGTCAGCATGATGCCAGACTTTCTCAAACAACAACTCCAAGTAGCTGTCAGTGTAGGAAGAGAGGACGGAAAACTGCCTCTTCTCCTGTCTATCATGACATCTCGCTGAACTGCGAGGCGCGGGAGAGAATAGGTGCATTTTGTGTATATACCAAAAGAGTGAGTGAAAATGATTCATACAGCTGTGAACATGGAAAGGATTACGTATATTTTCTTGTGTGAAGGACTTGAGTTAGATACACCAAAAAAATCAATCTTTGCTGCCTGTCTGAACAAAGGGCCTGATGCCAGATTCATTTGAGCGGGAACTTGAGATGACACCGGACTAATCATAGGATGTTTCTGTTGGTTAACAAGCTCTGTTTGTGCCCTTCTTTGTTATGGTCCACATCCCTACAGGTTTTTCTGTACTGGAAAAAAACTGTACAACATCAAGAAGATGTCTGATTAGGCTCTAAGAGAAGTGATCAATTAAAAAAGTGCTTGTGACACTTCTCATTTCTCATGTCACGTATTTAGCAATGCCTTATTTTAGCATCCAGTCAATGTGAATCTTGAAGAAATAACAACAGGAGCACTAAACATTCACCATAGACATTAGGCATCTCTTTATTTGGCTTTTAACTTTTTCATTTTTTACTTTTCACTTATTTTAAGATTTTAACTTTTATTCATCAAGTATGCATTAAACTGAGCAAAGATGACAGTAAAATCATAATGTCACAAAAAAGATTTCCGTTTCAAATAAATGCTGTTCTTTTGAACTTTCTATGCCCCAAAGACTCCTGAAAACATGCGTTACGGCTTCCACAAAAATATTAAGCAGCACAACTGTTTTTGCAACATTTATAATAATAAGAAATGTTACTTGAGAAGGATCATGTGACACTGAAGACTGGAGTAATGCCTGTTGAAAATTCAGCTTTGCCAACACAGGAATAAAATACACATTATATATATTAAAATAAGCAAGAAATATTTATTTTAAATGGTAATAATAGTTTATATTACTGTTTATCAAATAATTGCAGCCTTGGTGAGCATAAGAGAATACTGACTCCAAACTCTTATGTATGACCTCACACAATTTGAAGAAAGTAAAGAAGGCAGACACAGAATTGCTTAAATTAGGTTTTACACATTTTATAAATGACATAAATGACACATTGACTTAAAACCTGACCTTCATAGAAAGAACTGTCTCAATCAATAAAATTGTATAATTGTACATAGATTTTTCCCTTTGTTTTTACAAATGTAGGAATGAGTAGAGAAGAATGAATGTTTCCAGTACAGAAAAAATTCAAAACATGATGGATTTTCAGATTGAAATGCTTGAAAGTGAAAACCATTCAACAGGGTGAAAGCTTCTTCCTACTAAGTACCTTAATGATGATAGTGTGAGATATGACTGCTTCCCTTATGTGATTGCAGTTATTTCCTCTGTGTTTGGTGTCATCAGCATATTGACTACAATTGAATGTGCTGTTACTTACCCTGAAACAAGCTGAATTCTAAATAAGTTCAATAACCAGATCTGCAGAATGTCTTTTTATAAAACATTATGTAAGATTATAATGCTTATCTAATTATTTGAAACTATTTACAAGGGCATTCATTACTGGATTTCTCATAATGCTCAGTGGCACAGGAGTAAAACACATTAATGCTGCAATTGTACAGAGTTATTATCTCGGTACCATCAAACTTTCTTGATTTTCCAGAGCACTGATACAGCTAATAAGATCAGAATGCAGATAAACTGTTCGGTTGTTTACAACTAATAAGCATATGTCAGTAATTTACCGAAATTGCGTTCTTAATTAAAATGTCAATAATTAAAAAAAGAAATCAGATGATATTTCTTCCTCCAGTCATTTTACTGAGGGCACTGGTTAAAGATGACAGATTGCCACGGGGCTGGAAAGTAAATATAAGCAGTAATTATTGATGTCAGGAATAATTAGTAAGGACCCTGCTGATTTTAATCTCATGCGAGTGGGCTTTAAGACATTATAGGGGCTGCCACTCTCCCGCACGCCTCAGTTTAATGACGTTTCTTCAGCTCAAAGTTAAAGCTGCATTATTTTCCGGTGATGTTAATTACATCTCTATGCAAGTACATGACTGTGTGCCTTATGATATGTGGGTGAATTCAAACGTGAATTTTCTCACAGCGATTGTTGCTGGATTGGCTCCAGGGATTGCATGATGCAGCCTTTCTTATTCACTTTCTCTTTGTTTTTCGCTGTTCTAGACTCCTACACACCAGCCATCCCTTCCCATGCAATGTGTGCGGGGAGGCATTTATACGACGCAAAGAGCTGGACCTCCACTCTCTCATCCACCAAGGTCAGCCTGCAGGAAACAATTACACACTCAGCCTTTTGTCCTTACGAGCTCTCATTCACATGCTATTTCTTACATTCATGCATTAGGATTAGGGCTGGCAATTGATTAAAAATTTAATCAAATTAATTCAACAATATGCCCATTAATTGAATTAAGCGCATATCAATTTTTGCTGAGAAAAGCCCCCAAATGAAGACATTATATTTCTGTGGCAGACAGAAACACTGAAGAATATTTATATA
>JAFVLL020008130.1:0-18188 GCA_021397915.2 Tor tambroides
AAGCCACAATCCTTGAATTCCTTTCAGAAACCTCAATTATGCTAACGAGATCAAGGCATTTAGTCCTATTAAACCTGTTAAAGTTTGCTGCATATCTGGCTTGCTAACTTCAGAGAGAGAGAGAGAGCAAGAGAGAGAGAAAGAGAGAGCGAGAAAGCATAAAAATTAGTAAAACATACAAGCAAAATTGCATTAATGCGATTAAAAGATTATTGAGAGCTGCACACCTTTGCATCTGTTTTTAACATACATTATAAACTCGCTGGGAGCTCATTATAATTGTCAGAAGGGTAGCTCTTTGAAGAAGAGTGTTAACAAGAGAATACATTATAAAACTGAAAGCTCTAGAGGCTCACTACTTTTCTTAGAGCCGCATGGTCCCCCTGGCATTAAGCACTCAAAGTTCTTTATGTCAAGGGCCAATAGAGACAAAAGCCCCATTTCAATCCCATTATGTTTAATTTTGGTCTACTTAGACTACTTGGTGCTATGATTATACAAGTCTGTTGTGTACTAGATGACTATAAATGTCAAGAGCTCATACTTACAGTAACAAACCCTTAACTATTAGTATTAAACCTCCAAATATAAGTTATTCCATATAATTTGTGCTACGAACATGAACGACATGACAAATAATATTAATGAGCAAAGATACTATTACTTTTCTAATTTTTTTTTTCCTGGAGATGACAACAATCCAATAAACTTACAACAAAAGAAAGCACATTACAATTGATATAAAAACAACCACAAAAAGCATCTTAGCTATTAGAGGAGAAGAGAGGACAACAGAGGATGGACTCTTTCAGTGGAGGAAGCGTTGTTATGGATTATAGACTAGTATTTTTGCCAGATGTATTAAAATTAAAACACCTTAATGATGGATTTGTTTACAAACAGCTTTTCATATCACAGGACATTAATTAATGGGCTGGAGTCATCTGGATTACTTATGATGTTTTAATCAGCTGTTTTTGTACATTTGCATTCTGACGGCACCCATTCATTATTGGTGAGAAAGTGATGCAATGGTTTTTCTCCAAATCTGTTTGTTCCAAATCTGAAACAAACCCATCTACATTTTGGATGGGCTGAGGGTGAGTACATTTTAAGCAAATTTTATTTTTGAGGTGAAATGTTCCTTTAAAGACATGGCATATTCAACATAATGGAATTATAAAGTGCTGATCTGCTACAAACTAATGAAATATTACCATAGATATTGATATCCCAGGCCTTCAAGCTACATGTACGAGTGTCTGTCAAAGATAATATAACATGTTGTTATTCAGTGGTACTGGTATCATCTAACACGATTTTGCCCGTTGGAACATATTAACTGCACATTTTGAAAAATGACTTTGCAGGATGAAAGTAATTATTGGTCGTAATTGTGTCACCACAGGGCATGAACTGGACTCAGTTGAAAAATTCTCTTTGTGGGATTGGATTAACAGTTGGGCGCTCTCTGTGTTTCCTTCTCTCTCTCACTCTCACACATACCAGCTGGCGGGCAGAAAGAGTGAGTGAATGCTTTCAGCCCTTTCTGGATCAGATTAGTTCAGGCCAGTCAGAGGATATGTGTCACCTTTCTTGCCCCCTCCAGCGCCACACGTGCACTGTGATGTCGGGTTTTGGTTGTGAGAGAAACATTCTGCCAAGAATCATAAACAGGTACAACATGAAATCTCTCTTCTGGCGATGTGCGTTCTAGCCAGCTCAACCATATTCTTTGATAAGTGAATACATCCAACACACAATCAATATTCATAGCTGTCTCTTCTTCAAATAATAATAATAATAATTAAGAAAAAGATATAAGCTTGCATATGATTAGAGATATACACAAGTATAGTAAATTGAATCTCATCTGAGCTTTGGTTTAAACGTGCTGTGATTTTTCTATGGAAAAGCATTCAGAAAAAGATCTCTCCAACCTGACAGATATCACTGAAATAGGTGTCATGAGATATCAGACCTGTCACTGTGACAGCCCTAGGCTCTGTAAACAGCACAGAAGGATCTATTGTTTAACAATCCATTGTTTATCAGAAGTTCTGTCAGTCATTTTGAGCTCTCTGTCAGTCATTTTGCAAGGGCTGGGTTTCCTGATATGAAGTGAAATGGTTAACATCACATACAGCACCTTTAAGGCTAGTCAGGAAGTCATTATAACACTGAAGTGCATTGAATTTCCTTTATAACCCATTGGAATGTGGAAAAGTAAAACCATGTTTGATGTTAAATGATTGTGGTCGCTCTTAGTGGCTGAAATCAGTGTTCATATTGCAGTGCTCATTATCATACAAATGAGCATGGATCTAATTAAGGCCATCCTAAATCAAACAGGAATTACAAAACGACTTGAATCCAATCAAGTATATTTGTTGCTCCCTCCTTATGTGAGAGACATGGAAATACGTCTAACTACTTAATTCCTTTTTTTCAATCATGCTGAAGGTCGACTTTTTGTAAGAAACAGACTGCATATTTATAGTTATGACAAGATTTTAACCAGCATGTGTTTTAGTAAACATACTTGTTTCTATTGTCAAAAATCATACTACCATACTACCATTCTGTAGCGTTAGAAAACCTGAACGGCCTACTACAGGTGCAAATGAGTAGTAAACAACAAAGCGCACAGACTGAAATACTGTATCCCACAATGCAATATGTTAAACTTGACCTCTTATTTCCTTTTTCAGTCATTACTTGATTGGACAGTGAAAAGTTAAAAAGTACAGCTCATCAATTAATGTATTGTGAAGTGAAAAGCTGCTTGTTTGTAATAAATCCATTAAGATGTTTTTACTTTCAGGGGATCCATTGGTGAGCAAGTGATGCAATTCTAAATTTCACTAAATCTGTTCTGATAAAGTAACAAACTAGTTTTCAGCATATTTTCATTTTTGAGTGAACTATCCATCTATCTAAATGTCTTCTAAGACTTCTGTACACAAAATTAAGTAAAGCATATAAAATAAATAAATACATACAAAAATAACTACACAATAAAAAAGGGATAGTTTTGTCATCATTTACTCACCCTCATCTTGTTCCAGTACCATATGATGATAAATGACAACTGGACCCCTGTTGGTAGATCCCATAAAAATTCTGCAAACTCCACTGACAGCTTCATTATTTTAATAGATCCTTTACCAGTGCCCAATTTTTGGAGTGTGAAATGGGCTTAGCTCTTTCCAGCCTTTGATGTTCCAGCTAGGGTTGCTTCATTTGATTTTTAGGAAATTAAGGGACACTCTCCAATACTACATATGCCATTTCAGATTTAAATAAACCATCAGTGACAACTATCAAACTAAACTGAAACTCTACACAGTGCTAGTGGAAAGCCGGGTGGGTGACATTCCAACAATTCAGTTAGCAGTACAACCCCTAAACTGTCTTGAGGTGAATAATGACTGTTATTTCACCTGCTCCTCAGGTCTGCATCTAAGATACAAACCTATGAAACACAGACAAAGCAAACACTCATTTGATGATGCAGACAGAAATAATTGCAAAAGAAATGGGAAAAGAAAAGACAAACTCTCATTGATTGCAAGCTTCAGCTTCACTAATAGCAGCCTGCACATATCAAAAACCCAACAGGCTGTTTGAAAGTCAGAAAGTGTGCGTCTGTATCTCACACTAACCAATTCCTGTCAAGAGTCTCCTTAAAGTTTGATCTCAGTCGAAGACTTTGAACAATGGCACTTGTAGGAAACTATTCATTAGCGCTTCGTATCTGACTTGGTTTACTTATACTGTGGCATTAACAAAGTTTGTAAAACAGAAAAATTGAGTAGTGTAATGAAAATCTGTAACAATGGAAAAATTGTCTCTGACTGTGTACTACATATAAATATTTGTTTTATTCCTTGGGAAAATCAGGAACATTTTGTCATCATTTACTCATCCTCATGTTGTTCCAAATCTGCATGACTTCCTTTCTTTCTTGGAACACAAAAGGAGATCATCAGGCAGAATGTCATGGCTGCTGTTTTACATACAAAGAAAGTGAATGGACAATATTGTAGCACACAAACAGCAACATAAAAGTGGTCTGTATTACTTGCATCCATTAAATTCAAATATCCTCAAGACATGCCATGTTCCTGTGGTAGATCAACTGGTAGCACTAGCAACACCAACATTGTCCAATCCCCCAGGGAACTCACGGACAAATAAAATGTATACAGTGAATAAACTATGTAATTTCTGATAACAACACCTGCCATATGTATAAACTTAATCAATATCATTGGTTCTTTTTTTTCTGGAAAAGAATGTCCATGGCATTTGACAAAATAGCTCCTTCCATTATGTTCACAGGTTTGATATGACATGAAAGTGAGTAAAAGTTGAGATTTGGGTGAATATTTCTTTTATTGGTATGAGGTCTTATATGTCATGTTCATTTTTGTATAGTGCTTTTCGCAAATTGTTTCAAAACAAGTTTAAAAAAAAAAAAATATATAAAGAAATAAATTAATTTAAAAATCCCAGTGAGCCAGCCAAAAGTGAATGTCAAGGGAAAAAAAAAATCTCCATAGTATGTTTAGGTAATGGAGTGAGATCTAAAAAATATAATAAATAAAAATACATAAATAATTTTAAAAAAGTGTACATATTACTCCAACTGGACTGGTGGCGCTGAGGACTAATATTTAAGTTACATGTAGATATTTACAGCTAATTCCACTGCATCACTGCAGGAAATGCTTCATTATGGATTTCCTGCACAGTTCTCTCAGTGGTCTAGGAAATAGTGATCTTTTTAAAGATGCTCTAATTTTGTTAATTACGGTTCAACATGGCTGAGCAAAGGGTATTAGAATATCGATGGTGACATTACAGAAAGCAAAATGTGATACATTGATAAATCACACCTAATATTTTCATCATAGGAAGTGGTCAGACCCATTTTCTCTATCTCACCATATACTTTCCTATATATTGACTGGAGGAACATCAGCAATGCTCTTTATTGACTGCTCAAAGAGTGAAGTGCTAAATGTCTTTAAAATGAAATGCACTGTTAAGTCCAATGAACTGTCACAGCCTTTACTGTTGGAGGAACAAAAGAGGAGAGATATTTGTTCTTTCTCATCCTCTCGCCCTCTTTCTCTTCTTTCACTGAAAAATAAACGTCAGTCTAGGCGTCTAGAGTCAGACAGTGTGAATAATGAAATTCTTGGGCAGGGACGTCTGGACAGAGAGGAAGAAATACACATTCACACAACATACAAGTATAAATAATGTGTATGAGTCTCTCTCTCTCTCTCTCTCTCTCTCTCACACACACACACACACACACACACACACACAAACTTATTAGCTGTCTCCACATACGCACAGGAATGCCATGTAACTTATAATGACTGAACACAATTGCCTCAGTGTTTAGCTCTCAGTAACTGACATTAATCCACATGTGATGTTTGTTATCCTGCTAAAGTAATACTGTTGATGCAAGTGTGATTAGACAAGATGTGTGTAAATAAAAAGACCCTTTACGGCTATTCTTGATATTCACTGCAAATACGTATTTAAATTATATTATTATTGCCAGTGTTTACATACCTTTTCCCTGCCCTCTTCCCATTTCTTTTCTCTGTCTTTTTGTGCCAAGGGTCATGGTCAGCCTATCCTGCAGACAGACTCTGTCCTGCCAAGCAGACGACCACTTTGGATGAAAGCACGGCACTGTTAATCTGCCAGCCAAATGCTGTGGCTTCCAAATGTCTTCAGAGCCAAGATGGAGACCTTGTGGTCAGACGGAGAATGCTTGTTTCCACTGAAGGTGTGGTCGACCTACCAAGAAGCTCTGAAATTCTAGCGGATGTGAACATGCAGTCACACCAGACGATTTGTTTGTGTTTTATCTCCAACTGAAAAGTTTAGTCATAGAGCGCTCAAAGAAGAGAAACATCACTTTGATAGACATAAAATGGGAATAAATTGAGATCAAATGGACATATTTGCTTAAATCTCCAGCTCAGAAGAAAAGTCCCATCTCGTCTACAGTTTCAGAAGAGATCTAAACAGTGTCTCAATCTGTGCACAAATGTGCTAAGATACTAAAATCTACAATCAAAAATCATATTCAAACACTTCTGAGTTAGGGTGTTCACATTCATTTTATAGCTCTCTAATCATATGTGTCAACAACTCTCACATTTGTTCCCATTTTTATTTCCTTTAAGGAATTTTAGGAGAAGTTTAATTTATTGACACTCCATTAAGTCTTAGAAGCAATGAAAGAGCAATCTCTAGAAATTTTCCTTTGGGCTTTTATGTCAGCAATATTTTACTTTGCTGTCAGCAACAACTCTCTTCATAATTTATGACTGATATCATCACCTCATACTACAGTATGAAGTTGTTATTAAACCAAAGATAACAGAGCACAGATCTGTTCTCTGTAAAACAAAATAATAAGAAGTCAAATTTAAGCAAAGATAATGAAACACCAGCTAGCGGAAATTAAACCTTCTAATAAACCTTAACTTGGAACCACAAACTGAGTAAATCGGAAACGTCTTTTTGCAGCAAAAAACTTTGATTTTGTGATGCAATTCAGTGCAAGGTATTATTCGTTTTATTCTCTAACACACAGATGGACTCAGAGTTGAAAGATGGACTCACACTGACATTGGTAAATGTTTACATGCACTCATGCAGCCGAACGCACAGAGAGTATTGCTCATGGACACTGAAATGTCCTCCGCGAGATGCTTTTTACTGCTCCGTTTAAGGTCAATTTAAGAAAAAAAGAAAAAAAGAATAAGGCAGAAAAAAACACTTTGCGCCGTTGGTGGAAATTACAGCGTAAAACACACGCTTTCAGATAGGACTAGTGTTTGAGAGGATGAGGAGGACAACCATTTACTCTAGATCTTTGTGACTTCTCTTAAAAGCCCAACATTACAGCCAATGTCCTTGAAAGTCTTTTAGCATACACTGAGCACAATCACAGAGGAACAGCTTGTACCTCAGTTTTCCATCTTTGTAGAGATTAGTTCACATTTATAAGGAACAACAGAGAACAAATTAAATAAAACGTGTTATCAATGTAAGGAAAGAAGAAGAAGAAGAAACAACAACCAAAGACTGTTTAAAATCTCTGTTGCCTGACTGTCTGTATTAAGTAAAGAAAGGAAAAATAATCTGTTATAATAAAGGTAACTATAGGTACAAATCATGAAGGAAAACATTTATCATGGATTCCTTGTCCAAAACGTATGCAAGCAACATTGACTTTCAGAAAAGTTACTGTTCGCACAGTGGTAGCATGATGTTTTGATATTGTTTTTATACACCAGTTAAATAAACAAGAGCTAAATATTGAGTATTTATGACAAAATATTGCAAAGTTATGTTTTTGCTCCTTTGCTCCAAACACAACTGCTTCAAGGCATACTAAATGCGCAGTAGTGGTGTTTTTGTTCCTGAATGAATCAGATTTTTTTAACAAATCGATCAAATGAATGATTCAATGACTTACCCATAAAGACAATTTATTGATGCACCCCACTTCACTTTTTTATGCCTTCCCCTCTCTAACTTACCTCCACCCCGTTGACTCGCTTTTTTGTCATTTATTAAGCTGCATGAGCGCCCACTACTGGCGGAACCTTTGCATTAGGCTGATTTAGAATATCCTAAACCCTGAAATCCACTAAGGAGTGGATTTATTATTCACAACAGTGTGCTTAATGTAGCAACAAGTATCATGAAGTTAAAACTAAAAAATAATAAATAAATGTCTTATATATAGTCATGGCCAAAATATCGGCACCTTTGGTAAATATGATCAAAGAAGGCTGTGAAAATTAATCTGTATTGTTAATCCTTTTGATCTTTTATTTAAAAAAATTCACAAAAATCTAACCTTTCATTGGATAATAAGAATTTAAAATGGGGGGAAATATCATTATGAAATAAATGTTTTTCTCTAATACACATTGGCCACAATTAACGGCACCCTTTTATTCAATACTTTTTGAAACCTCCATTTGCCAGTTTAACAGCTTTAAATTTTCTCCTATAATGCCTGATGAGGTTAGAGAACACCTGACAAGAGATCAGAGACCATTCCTTCATCCAGAATCACTCCAGACCCTTTAGATTCCCAGCTCCATGTTGGTGCTTCTCTTCAGTTCACCCCACTCATTTTCTATAGGGTTCAGGTCAGAGGACTGGAATGGCCATAGCAGAAGCTTGGTTTTGTGCCCAGTGATCCATTTTTGTGTTGTTTTTAAGGTTTGTTTTTGGATTATTGTCCGGTTGGAAGATCCAAACATGGCCCATTATAAGATTTCTAACAGAGTCAGTCACTTTTTGATTTTTTATCTGTTGGTATTTGATAGAATCAGTGATGGCATGTCTCTAAACAAGACCTCCAGCAGAAATATAGGCCCACAACATCAAAAATGCAGCAGTATATTTTGTTGTACACATGGGGTACTTTTTATCCCTGTGTTCACCAAACCCATCTTGAGTGTTTGCTGCTAAAAATCTATTTTTTTTTAGTTACATCTGACCATAGAAGCCGGTCCCATTTGAAGTTCCAGTCGTGTCTGATAACTGAATATGCTGGAGTTTGTTTTTTGGTGAAAGTATTTTCTTTTCTTGATTTTTTTCTTGAAGCCCTCCCAAACAACATGTGGGGATTTAGGTGCTGCTTGATAATTTTTTTTTAAGGTTTTCTGACCCCGAGACTCAACTGTTTTCTGCAATTCTCCAGCTGTGATCCTTGAAGAGTCTTTGGTCACTCAAACTCTCCTCCTCACCGTGCATTAGGACGATATAGACACACGTCCCCTTCCAGGCAGATTCATAACATTTTATGTTGATTAGAAATTCTTAATTATTGCCCTAAGGGTGGAAATAGGACTTTTCACTGCTCTAGCTCTTTTCTTAAAGCCACTTCACTAATTTGTGAAGCTCAATTGTCTTTTGCTGCACATCAGAAATATAATCTTTGGTTTTTCTCATTGTGATGGATGATTAAGGGAATTTGGCCTTTTTTCCCTCCTATTTATATTTCTGTGAAACAGGAAGCCATGGCTGGATAATTTCATGTTCGTAATCACCCTGAAGTGCTCAAAATTGTGAATATGAATGGGAATATATTTCAGATATATTTTACTCATAAGACTTTCTAGGGTTACCAGTAATTGTGTCCAACATGTATTTGAGAAAAACATTTATTTCATAATGATATTTCCCCCCATTTTAAATTCTTATTATCCAATGAAAGATTAGATTTTTGTGATTTTTTTTAATAAAAGATCAAAAGGATTAACAATGCAGATTAATTTTCACAGCCTTCTTTGATCATATTTACCAAGGGTGCCGATATTTTTGGCCATGACTGTATTATACATTGAAGTTGTGTGGGGTGGGGTTAAATTAAGTGCAATCTGCTGTGTGTCACAACTAGCACTGTGAGGAGTGAGGAATGAGGAGCAAGGAATGTGGAGACACAGGAGAATTCACTAGAACAATCTTTATTCATCCAACACAGGGTAGACAGGAGTCACACACGGAGCACATGACGTATAACAGCGGACAGGAAACAAGGGGCAGAACACACTATAAATAGACAGAACTAACAAGGGGAAAACGAGATGCACCGGGAAACAGATCAGACACAGCTGGGACTAAATGAACTGAATGGCGACAGGAACAGGAACTAACCAAATAAGGACATGGAAACACTGAGAACACGTGGAAACACAAGACACGGGGACAAAAGTCTGACAATTACTCCCCCCTCCCGGAAGGCGCGTCCCGCGCCGTGCAACATCCCATGGGGAGGGGGGTGTGGGCGCTCTCGGGACCCCCGGTGGAGCAGGGAGCTCGGGAGGCCATGGCGAGTCAGGGGATTCGGGAGGCCATGGTGGAGCAGGGAGCTTGGGTGACCATGGCGGATCCAGGGATTCAGGAGGCCATGGCGGGACTGCTTCTGAGGCCGAGGCTGCGGCACCAGCCCCCACCCCGGCCTCTACGGCTGGAGCCATACTACCCCCCCTAAAAAAAATCCTTAGGGGAAGTAGAGGCTGGTTCTGGCTGGTGCTCTGGAGAAGCGGGCACTTGAGGGTGCTCTGGAGGAGCGGGCACTTGAGGGCGCTCTGGAGGAGTGGACACTGGAGGGCGCTCTGGAGGAGCGGACACTGGAGGGCGCTGTCGAGGAGTGGGCTCTGGAGTGCGCTTTTTTAGGAGCGGGCCCAGCAAGGTGCTTTCGAGGAGCTGGCACTGGAGGTTGCTCTGGAGGCGCAGGCACAGCAAAGTGCTTTCAAGGGGCTGGTACTGGAGCGTGTGCTGGGCTGGAGTGAGCCGTGACCGGCGGGCTTGAGGGAGCCGCGGGCGGCGGCGTTGATTTCCCTGCAGACGGTGGGCTTGAGAGAGCCACGGACGGTGGCGGGCTTGACTTCCCCTTGAACGCGGGCTTGAGTGAGTCACGGACGGCGGCGGGCTTGAGAGAGTCGCAGATGGCGGCGGGCTTGAGTGAGGATCGGGCAGCGGGCTGGTTCTGGCTCGAGGCAGGACACTCTCCAGACACCAGAGAATCCCTTCCCTCCATCTTAGTCCTGTGGTGTCTGGGAGGTCCACGGGACGATGGAAGTTGGAACAGCGAGTTGATGGTGGCGTCATCGAGAGCCGTCGCCGTGGCAAGCCCGCAGAACTCCCAGGCATACTCCACAAAGGGGAGATCTCGGCGGACAAGGTCGATGAAGCAAGCGGTGACTTCTATAGCCGCGGGGGAAAACAGAACTAAACAAAAAAACTCTTCAAAAAACGGGAAACAAAAATGGGGGAAAAAGACACAGAGGTAACTGCTTTAGGGTCCGCTGTTCTGTCACAACTAGCACTGTGAGGAGCGAGGAACGAGGAGCAAGGAACGTGGAGACACAGGAGAATTCACTAGAACAATCTTTATTCATCCAACACGGGGTAGACAGGAGTCACACACGGAGCACATGACGTATAACAGCGGACAGGAAACAAGGGGCAGAACACACTATAAATAGACAGAACTATCGAGGGGAAAATGAGACACACCTGGAAACAGATCAGACACGGCTGGGACTAAATGAACTGAATGGGGACAGGAACAGGAACAAACCAAATAAGGACATGGAAACACTGGGAACACGTGGAAACACAAGACACGGGGACAAAAGTCTGACACTGTGATGTCACAATCATGTTGCATTGTGGTTTGTGGAACTGCCTGAAGTGTACATGTCAATAGACTCATTTTCTCTGTCAAAATCAAGGGGTCAAGGGTTTGTCTATATTAACTTCCCTCATCCCTCATCCACTCATCCACCCTTTTCAGGCATGAATGATTCAATGGTTTTGAATGAATCTGTTCAGAAAGATTCAGTGACTCACTCACATGAGACAGGACTGTGGTGGTTTCACATTGGTATTCAGGAGAGCTAAAGCCTTTTCAGGTCAGGGGTTCTCAAAGCATTGTGCATGGCCTAAGTGAGATCCTGCATTTAATCCAATAATCTGGCTGGAAATAAAATGTTATTGCTATTGTCATGTAAAGCAGGTCATTCTTAATCTGCCTAGTATATAGAAACATTCCCCGTCCTTGTTCCTATAATAATCCCTGATAATGACAAGCCTAACAGGCCTGTATTTTTGTGTGTATGAGTGCTGTATTTTTCAGTACATTTGTATATGAATTTTTGAGATAAGACAGGCTAAAGTGGTGTTAAGACCTTCAGCTGGTTGTCTTTACCTCATCCTGAGTATTTGTGATGAGTATGACATGAATGCAAAATTATGTTGGATGTGTCTGTGTTCAGAGTACTTGTGACTTGGTGTTCTTTGTCAAGTCATTCAAATCCTTTGGTAAAAAAACAACAACAAAAAAAAAACACCTGGACAGATGGGTTGTCCTACTGACATGGTACAAATCCAACACTACACTGTTGGATTTTTAACAATTTTGTGGTGGCCAATTGGATAAGTGGTCCCAGTCCCAGATGTGCAGACAGATGGTTTGGACTGCAAAGGGATGTGTGTGTGTGTGTGTGTGTGTGTGAGGAGCCAAATGTAGAGCCCAGCATTGGTTCGGTTCATACTGTGCAGGTAAAGACATGATCAGCAGATGTTTAGCTAAACAGTATGCGTGTGTGTTCAATTGATTTTTCCTCAAATGGTCTTTAACAGATGCTGTGATTACAGGTGCCTGAATTGAGCTCTTAAGATCCTGACTGCAAGGAAAATCTGTTTGGGTTTAGTCCAAGGGCATTGGAACAGAATCTGTCCTGAGTTTTACGTACTACACTTGTTAGAGTCACTGGCCAATTTAGTTATAGCAGTGCATTATGCAGTGGCACAATTTAACACTTCCCACTCGTTCCAAAGCGGGAAGCAACACTTATGAGCATTGTTCTAGTAAACTGCTGGTCCCGCATAATGTTCTTCCGAAACCTGGTTTAATCTCATTCTGAAATGTAAAAATTATTTATATACATCTAGAAAAAACTGCAGACGCACAGATATCCTCTCTCTCTCTCTCTCTCTCTCGCTCTTTTTGAAATGTCATCCTGACCATTATGAGTATCTGTACCTTGTGTAATGACAAAATTATCTGTTTGTGTATCTGTATTCGGGTAGAAGCAGGGATCTAAACCAGAAGTGTGTCAAAACTAAATAAAAAGATGAAAAGATTAAACTTTCTGGATGTAACTCTGTTCCATTCTATACATCCTATACAAGTTTCTATGCGTCCTGTGTATTTCATATAGTTTATATTTTAAAAACTTTATTCAAATTCGTCTCCTGTCTCCAAAATGGCGCTAGGGTGACACGGAGGAGACAAATTACTCTCATAGCTTCGTAAAATTACGGTTGAACCCCTGATGTCACATGGATTATTTTACCGATCTCCTTGTTATGTTTCTGGACCTTGATCGTGTAAGGACCCTTGCTGTCTATGGACGGCCTGAGAGCTGCCAGAATCCATCAAAAATATCTTAATTTGTGTTCAGAAGATGTACGGAGGTCTTACGGGTTTGGAACAACATGAGGGTTGAATAATTAATGACAGAATTTTCATTTTTTGGTGAACTATCCCTTTAACGCATAAAAAAAGTAAATAACATTTAACATTTGTTGGCACTTCTTTTGTAAAAGGACATTAATTTCTTCAGTGCTTTTAACAGTGAATGTCAATAAGGTCCTAATTAATTAATGTGTGCATGACATGAGGATAATTGTTCTAGGTGAAATTAAGGGCCGCAATTTGAATAAATAAAAATAAACACATAACTCTTCTCTGCATGAGTCAGACACATTGTACTAAGTACACAGGCAAGCAATTACTCATAAACTTAAGGAAGCTTCCTAGCATTTAATAAGCATTTTAATGTGAGAGTTTTAGATTTTGCATTTTATTGTTTGTGTTGTTTCAAATAATGTGCATATCTTTAATGTCAATTAAATTTAGTGTTTAGTTCAGTTAAATTAAAGTTCAGGTTATTGTGAGTCACACTGAATTGCAGACCCCAGTTTTGGTTGAATAAAAGGTTATACATATGTATTTCATCGATACCTCCCATGAACCATTTCAAGACACAGCACCTACATTCTTCAAGCAGCTGCTGAAATCATTAGCACAGTGTGAATTCTGGAGTGGCATTTCTGTTAAACATAGCATCCAAAAGGACCGGTCAACATCAACTTTAAGATCAAACAGAAATGCCGCAGCAGCCATAAACTGCCCTCACTCCTGCTCTGACTAGAATCAGAATAGAAGCATGTGACGATGAGAAATGTAAACCTTGTCAGAAACCCTGGTATTATTCAAGCGGCAACCTTCCGGGCTCTCTCGTGAAACCAACACGGACGTGACTTAAACTGTAATTCATCAACTGGCTGCTAGAGGCTGGCTGCAAAAGGGAGTCAATCCCATAGACTCCCCATGTTAAAATGCCCAACTTTACAGCAGAAAAAAAAAATGTTTACAGCCTGGTTCAAAAAAAGATTTTGGTCTACATAGCTAATTTTACCCTTCATGACAACTGTGAGGGGGTGAATTTTTTTTGTAACTCATCCATTTAAATTATATTGAGCCTTAAAGTTTTGCATAATAAGAGCGTGGCCAGTTGAGTGACAGGCGCTGCTGTCACCACTGGCGAGCTAGGCGGGCGTGGTTTCAGCAACCAGCTCCACCCACATCCCGCCTCTTTGCCCATTTTCGATTATGCGGGAGTGACGCGCTTGCCAAGATGGTGACGGCCGACTCCGCCTACTTTGGGCTACAAAAATGCTCTTCAGAAACCTACGGGTGACATCATGGACACTACGTCCATGTTTTTTTTTTTACAGTCTATGGTATTGTTACTCAAGAGATGTGTTCCATGGTACTAGGTCCAGGTTTTTTTTTTCCAGGCATAGGCCTGTTGGGACAAAGTAATAAATCATTGACAGTGGTTTGGGTGCAGTGCAGAGGTCTTCTCAAAAGAAGTCAAGACTAAGGACCAGGGAGCAGAACACTTCAAACTTTTGCTTGTGGTTGAAAAGGTATTTCAGGAAAAAAGCAGTGTATAGCCACGTTTTCACTGTTGGACCAAAAGTGAGCCAAAGTGGGGCTAGAGGAGTGATCATGAACAAAAGCGGAGTTTGTCCAAGTTTGAAACGGTCAGCACCACTGTTCATTTCTCATGTTTTCATATGCTACCAGCTAACATCAACATTTAAGATATTTAAAACAATTTAAATGGCAAAACTCACTTTCAGACACCAGCGAGTGTCTGAAATAACTTATGATTGTGACCCAATGGAAATTCTGATCATCAAAAAATGTATTTTATGCCATGCTAAAGGCTACGTATGTTATCCATTGCCATTATAAATACGTTATGCTTATGAATATAACAGACACCGCTTGAAGAACTTGCACAAATAATATATGATTATAATCATGTATTTATTTGGTTTCATATTTGCTCTGTCTCTTCCCTGTGTGTTTGTTGACACCGGACTTCTGCATGTTCTGTTTCTGCTTGTTTGATACTAGCTATTGGAAATTCTGAAATTTAAAGCAGTTTTCAACTTGAAATGACGTCAAACAATTTTTAAAGTTGGAATAGATGTTGGTCTTTGCATAAACAAATCAGATATGTACAGGATTAATTACAAGATTGCCACCTATACTCAGGAAAGCTGACGATATGTGGATCATTTAATAGGGAATAGCAATTTGGTTTTAGCAATTTTCATTATCATGCTTTCACCAAGATAATCTGTCAAGTATTCACATTGCTTTTGGAAAGGGAGGTGGAAACTTTGCCACAGGTTTATCAAGAAATTACTTGAGGTTTGCAGATGTCGTAAATTTCATATACTCATCTCATAATTCTGGTTTTCTGTCTGTGAGCTCCCTCTGTTGCTTTGGCTGAAAGGATAACCGTATAATGAGACAGGAGACAGCACTCAAACATCCTCACATTACATAAATCACTGGTATGTAAAATATTGATGCTGAAGTCTTTATAGCTAGTCAACGTGTGACGTTTGCTTCAGGGAGGTGTGTTAATGCTGGGTTTCAAAGTAGCACTGGTCCTACAGTGGAAATGCAGCTTGATTTTGTCCTCGCAGATTGAGGTGCGAGGTTATTGGCCCAGCACAGCTTGTTAGCCCTAGTTCTCACTGGCCAGACAGTGGAGAAGCGGCCAATGAGGATCTAGGGGTTACAGTCACAAACTAATGAAAAAAGAGAGCAAGCATGATAAGCAGCATACTATTTTGCATTACAGACGTGATACTTCAACTCTGAATGCTATTACACAAAATAAAAAGCATCTAGTAGAAAAAAAATAGGCTTAGACTTCTTTTGAATGTAAATAGATTCCTAATATAGACCTGTTTCACTTTCAGAGATTTGTATTTATTTATTTACTAAAATAGATTATAAGTATAACTAATAGTAAATGTATTTATGACATAATTTTTATTTTTAGGTGAACTATCCCTTTACATACACATACTTCTTTCCTCAGGGCTGGTACATATACTTGCACTAGTGTTACAATACTATTATTTACGTAGTATGGCCACGTTCACACAGCAGCCGAATACGGTTGTCAGTCCTGTATTTGAGTCCTTAATACGGTTACGTTCACACACAGTTCGGTTATTTACGGGTGTGACAACCGCATTCTGTAACTGAACTCACACCGGTTGTGGCTAGAAAGGATACAGCTCCGACCGGAAGTGGACAATGAAATTAATCTACCTATTAGATTGTGTTTTATTAACGTCTACACCTACCCCAACCCTAAACCTACCCCTTACAATAATGAAAAAATAGTAATTGTTGTACAATGCGAGAAAAATTACGCTGTATTGATGTATTCATGCCCAGTAGTGCCATACGTATCCCTTCTAGCCTTTACCACTCCCACCTGTACATTTTCATGACTCACAACCACATTCTGGGAACACATGCGCTGTGTGAACGTAACAGGACTGGACAACTAGTTGTCTGTCACATCATACAGTGTGAGAGAGAGCCACTCTACCGTAGCCGCGCGTCTACCGTGTGTTGTGTGTTTTCACTTTTCATGTGTGGTTTCGGTTACTTACAGTGACAGAGAAATGAGCTGCGTGTCATCTAAAAGTTTTAGATCCCGTCACTTTTCCATTGGAGCGGCTCCCATCAGTTTTGTGTTCTACGCGCGATTCAAATGCTCCGCTCTCCACCCAAATTTAAAATCTGCTGTCGGTTAATGAAGATTCGGTGACGGAACATCGAAATGAGTCCTCTAGCGGTCACTATGGGGAACGGTATACCCACGCTGCCATGCTGAGGGGAGTGCTTGCCAAGCATCAACACGAGCACTAAGTACCAACTCTACCAAGCTGTGGGAGTTGCCCCAAGGATGCCTTGATGGCTGTCAGTGACATTATCCCCTTCAGCCAAAGGCATGAGCTACATACCCTAATAACAGGGCCTGGAACGCCTGAACCCAGGGTAGAGCTTGAAGGCTTGGAATCAGAAACAAAGAGATTCCTGTAAGGAGATACGGCCAAGCATCTAGGACAATAAACCGGACCCTGGCCTGCCACCCAGGGGGCTACCACCAGCTCTGCATGAGCTTGCTCATAGGAAATGACTCAGCATGTCCTTGGTAGCAAACACCATGCTCAGAAAGGTACTGTATCACCAAGGACACATAAGTAGAGTGGGGCCCAAGGTGAAACCGGGGCCTGAGCCAACTCAGAGAAAGGGTACGAGGCTGGCAGTGTGTAACCCATTCCATACATGATTTTAGAAAAGTGTGCAGGATGCTTAGCATGCACACTTACCACAATGTGTGTTTTAGAAAGTGCACAGAAGCTCAGTGTGTGCACTTACCATAACAAGGATTCTAGAAACACCACTATTAAGGGGTCACCGATGAGGTGAGCGATCAATAGCCCAGTGAAAAAGTTCTAAGCTCTTTCGAGAGAGGAGGACTCTCATGATCTGCCCAGGAGCGGCGAGCTCATAAAAGACCCTCCCGCAGTGAGGGGAGCACCACCATGTCCAGGGAGGAGATTGACCACAAATAGGAGATCAGAAATAGGATCCAGCTTAGAAGGGGAACACACATTCCAACAGCAACAGGGTCCCATGACAGGGACGGGCCTAACAACTCTGTATGGTTGCATATGGAGTTCTCGGGAGTGGCGTTCTCAGCTCTCAGGCTGAGGTGGGCCCTAAAGCTCAAACTGGGAGCCATAGGCTCATAGCTAGCCCTCACAGTGAGGGGAGCATTTCCTAGCTCAACCAGGAGGCAGTGCTAGATTAGAAGGGACAGTCTAGCAGGACCTGATGAGAGACCATCAACTGTTACAGTCAAACGTAGTCTTTTGATCTCTATCTCTATATAGAGTGTGGGTCCCATTTAACCAGACCCGAAAGAACCTGTAGAAACAACGGGACCCAATAACCCATTTGTAGCAAATTTGCTTAAAAGGGAATTGTATATAAATAATTACAATTAATTATGATTAATTACAATTATTTATATCGGCTGACAGTAATAACTGTCGCAGAATTACATTGCCATCAACTAATCTGTTCGTCCAGCGAACATTAAGTTCATATCAATTCTAAGAAAGGATATTTTCTTGGCCACAGAAAATACTTTTCTAAG
>JAFVLL020008131.1:0-13254 GCA_021397915.2 Tor tambroides
TGCACATGCAGGCCGACATCCTGCACTTACCTTCTCCCCCAGGTTTCCCTTTAAGCCCTGGTCAGTCACAGCAGACACAGTCACATGCACAGTGAGAAGGAGAGAGACAGAGAGAGGAACCTGGGTTAGCGAGGTTCTGAGAGGACACAGGCATGCAGCAGCCTGAGACGGAGTGTTTGGAGGTCGGGAGAATGGGACACACTGATGTACTGGAGCATTTTGGGTTGTTGAGGGGTGGAGGCTACAGGGGAACGGAAGCACTGGAGTGTTACACTGCTGGCCTGTGGGGAGTAATGGATAGTAGATGAGGGGGCTGCTAACTTTTCTCACAGACAGACTGGTCAGTGGAGGAGGTTGGAGGGGGGAAGGATAAGCCATGAAGGGTGAAAAAACGCTTCCTGTGAGAATCTAAAGGAGCACAATGTAGCTTTACACTGGGTGAAATATGGAAAGCTCTGCTTGGGGCTCACAGTTTGAGCTGAACACTGCTGAAACCTGCTTTTAGGTAGGGATTGTTTTTCAAGAGAAAGCATTAGGGTGAGCTTAGAGTATGCAACCATACAAGGGTCAAGAGTCTGGAATGTCTCCTTTGAGGACAATGCATTTTTATCGGATTCTTGCTAAAAATGTTTAATGAGGAGTAGCTGCTACGCTCCAGGGGGACATCTATATGACTACGCGGATTTTGGTCGATCCCGATTTCTTTCGCGACATATCATGCATTGCGCTAATCTGAAAAATGGCCAGTTCCAAATCCACAAATCTTACGAATGAGGAGGTAAAACAGAGCTCACAACTGTCTGCGGTTTTCCAATCTGTTTCTCTCATTTTGAATATGTACGTATCGTCTCTCTGTGGATATATATCCAAAACATTTCTTCCAAGATCTCCTCGAGGTTTGGCTGCACATTTTGACTTCTCAGCATGTAGAGTGTAACTGATAAGCAAAAGGGCTTCTTTGAGGTCTTTTTCTATTTAAAGTTCAACAAGTAAAGCATTTTCACATGACTGAGCAGCCAAGACAAATTTAGTAATAAGGAGAGAGGGTTTCTCATCAAATGCAGCCAGAAAGAACTCTGGTCTTCAGCTCTTGTTCAAATGTGACAGGGGGGCCGTGAAATATTTCAGACTTCACAGTCAGACGTTTTGTTAACTATCAATGGAGGTGATGAAATGGGAACCATTTTCATGGCTTAATAAATAAGCTATAGTTTTTGGTTTATATCCTATAGTTGTGCTGAAAAGCTGAAACACTACATTAAACTTTTGGAAGAAATTCATATGAAAGCTTGTGAAAGCTTACATTCACAGTGCAAGCTAAAACAGGTCAAAATAAATTAGGAAGTGATACTAACCACGGTTACTGAACGTTGTATATATAACATACTCTGGTAATTAAAATCAAACATTACTCTTCAGTTGAGTCTGACCTTATATTATCAATGTGACCTTTGGCATAAATACAAAGGTGTCATAGAGTTACAGCTAGAAATGTTCAGTTATAAATGTTGTCAATGGCATGACACTAAGCATTGATGACCAATTAAGACTACAGCCATATACTACAAACTAACTGGTTGGGCTTAGTGCATATCATCAAAACACTCACCATTCTTCCAGGAATGCCCATTGATCCTTTGTCTCCCTATAGTGGTCAATGCAAAGTCAAGAAGGAAAATCAGGAACAATAAATCTGACAGACTGAATCTCTACAGTCTAGAGTTATTACCGCTAGTGACTAAGTGGCATTCAGCCACATATTCACATGGTATGGCTATGAAGAGTTAGTGAAGTTAAGCTGACCAATGTGATTCTAACTAAATGTCTATATTACTAAGCATTCACCTACTGTACTATTAAATTGAAAGGTGATGATGTAGACATGCCAAATACTGGCTTGAAGTCAGCTACTCAAGAATTTGAAGATGAATGTGCAGTGGTCAGACAGCAAGCATCACCAGTGGTTACATGATATCAATGAAAGCATGGGGTTAATGCAGCATATTTTGTTTTAAGTCCCATTTCATAATCAAGGTTCTTGCATAAGATGACGTTTGCTAGCTGACCATATGACAGATGATGAAGTGACTGAAAGAGACAGCAGTGTGGAAGCATGACAGTTTATTTCCTATTGGAAGAGTTTAAAGGAATAGTTCACTAAAAAAATGAAAATCCTGTCATCATTTATTCACCCATATGTCACTTTAAACCCACATGATTCCCTTTCTCCCTCTGAAAACAAAAGGGAAAAAAAATCTGTGGATTCTTTTCCATGCTGCTTTCCATGCAGTTATAATGGACAAAAGCTGAATCCTTCAAACTTGAAAAATGACAGAAAAGCACCATACACGGATAATGAACATTGGGATTAACAACGGAATGTTCTCCTTTTAAGTTCCATGGAAAGGTTTAGAAAGCCTTAAAGTCTTAAAAACAGCAGAATTTTCATATTCGGGTGAACTATCCCTTTAAAAACTATGAATCCCGTTCTATCATAATCATAGCTATCCTATCCCTATTTAAAAATTAGACCAATTTTTTCAGTTAAGGCGAAAATCTGAACATATGGAAATATGTGGGTAGAAACCTGAGATCTTGATATAACAATTGGTCTTAAGGATTTATACCGTTTATACTCCTGGACCTATGAATTTCCAAACATTTTGTGCTATTTAACACAGCTATAAACTCCTGCGATGTTGAAGTGACTTATTATGCAAGGCCGTCCATTCCTACAGCTGTTTTTATTTGCATTCCTAACGTTGCAGGTCAGTGTATTAGAAGGTCTGGGAGCGTTGACAGCTTGCTGACGACTCACTGGAGTAACACGTAATGGAAAAGGGGGGGCAGGCTAAGGGGCGGGTTGGCCCCCATAACTCATCAGAAGTCAACAAAACATTTGCTAAAACAATGAATGTGCTTATGAACTGTAGCTTTTCTGGTGTGTAGTTGTTTTACTAAGCTCTAAAGCTATTAAGATAAAGGTTCCCATATTAGAAGTGTTCATTTAGTTTGACCTTCAGAGTTAATTCGCTGCCTGCTGCTGAATGTCCCAAGAGGAAAGTCACTTGACTGAATTCTCTTGGCTCTGTCCAAGGTGCTGATTTGAGATAACTTAATACTGCTTTATGGCATTAATTAGTTACCACATATGGCTTATACTGTACACTGTTTAAGAATTATGTTGACATTTAATGATTATATGCATTATTTTATATATAAAATAAAAGCTTTAAATTATTTATTTAATATCATTGTTATCCTCAAATTAAGTACAATACACAGTATAAGCCACACACTATAAAAGTCATACAGTACTGCCAGTATTCAAAGGAGTCATTGTGAAAGAGAGTCTTTCTATTATAGAAACTATGTAAAATCATCTAGAGCTTTAGATTAGAAATAGCTTGATGAAGTACACTAAAAACTCCAGACTTCTCCAAATGAGCCCTAAAGTACTTAACTACAAATCAGAAGTGTTAAATAGTCATGCATACATGTGAATGAGCAGTAAAGCTTAAATACACAAACCACAAGTATCCCTTAATAGTTCAACGGAGCGTGAACGCCAGTATCAATATTTTTTGAAGAACTAATCTAATGGACACATTTCGTGTAACAACCTTGCCACCCTTCCCTATCCTACGAAAATATAAAATTTCATTTCATTTCCTGACGATGCAATCAATCAAAAGCTTTGGCAGGGATCACATCCACACTTTGACCAGACCTGTCAACAATTTAAACAAAAAGTACGCAAAAATGATTTTATGGCAAAGTTTCACAAGAATAGCTGTCATGAGTGATGGGGGTTTGTACGGTATAATTGGCAGGTAGGACTAGAGTTCACATTAGATGGGATTCTTCTACATGCCATGATTAAAGACAGATGTGTTTGAGTTTTGGTCAGTAATATTAGAATTATAGGAGAAATTTGGAAGAGTGGATCCAGACAGAGACCAAAGGGCCTGAGAGAATACAATCAAGTATAAAATACAATGTGCTAACTTGAAGGAAATAGAGACTCATCCACTGAGCCTAGCTAAAAGACTCGTTACATTAAGCCTAGCTTAGCTTATCTGGTTTAGGAGGATGTTCAGTGGGGTCTAAAAGTCTGAGACCACTTTGGATTCCTTCCTCATTTAATGCTTTTTCCATTACAAATCATATTACAAGCATAACTATGGACTGAAACCTGATGAAAATGTTCTTTGGATCTAAAGAGCATCTTGAATTTCAATGGATGCAAGATCATTTGAGATTACATGAACAACGTCATAAAAAAACATCTTAAACACTTCTCCATTTTACTTCATAACTTTTCTAGTTTTGTTTTTTTTTAATTCCTATATTAAATTTTCAGTGTAGTCATATACTGTAGGCTTTTCGACTCCACTGGTCATATTAAAATAAATTTTGAAGAAAATAAGCTACATATACTACTGTACATGCATTGGTTGTATATCCTCAGTCCTTTGGTTAAAAGGAGGTCTCAGTGTGTCCAAATAAAGAAGCTGTATATATGACATACTGCAAAATACATGATTAAGTTTCAGGTTGAATTGTTTGGATACAGCTTCTTAAAGACACTACTAAAGAAAGGCAAAGTGCAAGAAAACCAAACAGATGGACAGACAATAGGACACGTTATGAGACAGTTACCGGAAAGCCTGCTCGTCCAGGTGGACCCTGAAAAAGGGGTGAGAGAAACGTGGGTACAGAATAAAGAAAGAACCAGTCAACAATACTGATTAAGAAGAACACAACACCCTGCCAAGCCATAATGAAATTCAGTCTGCTTTTACAATTTCAATATTGAATAGTGAAAACAATTTAACTGAGGAACTTTGTGATCCAGCATTAAATTTCATTGTGGCAAGGCTCAAAGATAGCAGCAGGAAAACACTCCAAAGAAGCATTCCACAAACGCAAACACCATCAAATGCGTCCACAACAGAATTTTCTTTGGACCCCAGAAAATCTTTTTTAACATAATGACGTGTTTATTTCATTTAATTGCTTTCAATTTTTCATTGAAAATCATTTTAATGTATATTTTCCCAGTAAAAATAAAATATAAACACCCTGAAAACAAGACACATTTACTTAAATCTCAAATTAAGTTAACTTTATAACCCTAATTTTTTTTTCTTGTTTAAAGTATAAATTTAGTGTGGTTTATGCTTAAAAGAATAACAAAAAAAACTTATTTATATGAATATTTTACAATAGTCTGATCATCTTACAGATTTTTTCTCAATAAAAACTATCTTTATTAAGGGTGTTTATATACAAGTTTTTGTTTTGTTTTTTTCAGTGTGAAAGTCAATTCAGTTCAAGTCATTACTAATCATCTTATATTTCAGTAAGATCATTTCAGTGCATTTAATACTAAGCATTTAGTGCCAGCATGAACACTAAATAGTACCACATGTCTGATTAAAAAAGATGTTCATTAAGAGGCCCACGCATGCATGAAACATATGGTTTCACAGATGAAGGTGCTGGCTGAAAATCCTTATCTCATGCTTGACTTCAGAGTCGATTGTGGAGATCGCTCTGGTTTAAATCAAATCAAATAACATGTTCACTTCCTTCACAGAGCACCATTTGGCTGTGAAAAAAAAAAAAAAAAACTGTGTACATTTTTCATTGCAGAGGATTAGTGGTAAAAACCTGACAGCTGCTTGATCATTCAAAGAAAGATCCTTACTGTTAAGACCGCCATGACACTCTTCATTATCTGATGATGCATTTATAGCCCATTTCATGAGCCTGTGGAAGTGCATACTAGTGTTTGTGTGTGTTGGCTTTCCTCTTGGACTACAGTGCGGAGAGGGAAGCAATTTATCAAGCCTTAGCCCAGGGGAGGAAACTATTGCAGACGGACAAAAACATCCGTGGCACTATCTTATGTCTGTATGCTTTGATATGACCATACAGACAAAAAAAAAAAAAAAAAATCCCATGAAACAAAAAAAAAATTCATTTGTGTTTTTTCATCAGTTCAGGAAGAATTAATCAATCAATCAATCAATCAATCAATCGCTCAATCAAATGTATATGTGTTTTTTTATTTTTTAGTTATTATGTATATTAAATACTTGTGTGCTGTGTAAAGTTTTAACTGAACTTGTGAGGTCCAAAATGTCCTTACTATTAAAAAATGTCCTTACTAATATAGTAAAACCTGTTGAACACTGTTTTTTACGCAGATTTGCGAAAGGTTTATGTTTAGGTGTAGATCATATCGTTGGGCTATAATTATCATTACCCTGAGTTATTTGGAGTATGAAATTAATACTTTTATTCAGCAAGGATGCATTAAATTGATCACAAGTGACATTACAGACATTTATAATGTTACGAAAGATTTGTATTTAAATGCAGCAACAAGTTCATTAAGAAGCACAACTGTTATCATAAGAAATGTTTCTTGGTCAGCAAATCAGCATATTAGAATGATTTCTGAATGATCACGTGACACTGAAGACTGGAGTAATGATAGCTGAAAATTCAGCTATACATCACAGGAATAAATTACATTTTAAAACATTCTCATATTTTTTTTTAAAATTGTAATAATATTTCACAATGTTTTACTGCATTTTTGATAAAATAAATGCAGCCTTGGAGAGCAGAAGAGACTTTTTTTTTTCAAAAATATTTAAAAATCATACTTACTCCAAACTTTTGAACAGTAGTGTATACATAAAACAGCTTTTTGTTAAAAGTAAATAACCAGTAAACAATTTTTAATGCATTCATAAAAATTCATAACAAGATTTTGCATTTCTGTAACTGGGCAATCACAAAATGCCTGCTCCCTTTAAATCTAATGTGTGTGTCACTGAATGCAGACTGTTGAAGTGTGTGGGAAACAATGAAAGACCATTAATAGGATCTTTAGGTTCAGAAGGCACACATGTGGCAGAGCAGTGGTGTAACATATATGAGAGCTGGACACAGCTGGACCGGGTGTTTATAAGCGGTGGTGTGTAGAGAGAGGAACAGATCTCCGCTGGATGTTGCTGAGATCAGGAGTGTGTACGAGTAAGCTGGTCTACATGTACGGTGTGTATATGAATGTGTTGAAGTATGTGAAGCAGGTCTAAGGTGCAGGCCCAGGTGCTGAGTGGGAACAGGCCAGTGAGGCCTGCTGGGCACTGCTCAGGCTGGCCCAAAAGAGCGTCTGGCGAGGTCAGAGGTCACCCACCGGAAGAACACTTCATTTGTGATCCACGGTAGCAGGGTACATGTGGCTCTCATTTAGTCCACAGCACTGCTGGGTAAATGAAGGGGCTCCCCAGGGGGAAACAGGGGCGAATGCTTCCCTAGAGTCCAACATTGCACGGATAAGATATATTCAGCGGACACAGGGCACTTACAGATCACATGCAGTAAAAATACTGAAAAATGCTGAATTCAGCAAGTATATCACTTGGGAAAACCTATTTAATTATGCTGTTCTTTATGCTAAGCAAAACAGCATAAAGTATTATGATATTTTACCTCACAAATACTATGTCGTTATTACAATGCCAAGGCTTTTTATTTTTAGGCTTAGTTCACACTGCAGGCTAAAGTGGCCCAAATCCGATTTTTTCAAATCAGGCCCAGGCCACTTTCATATGTGGTCCTAAATCGGATACATATCCGATGTTTTGCAATGCGACTTCTGTCTGAACGGCCGTGTCACATTTCATGCGATTTTTACGTCATTGAAATGCGACAGACGTCACAATTCTGCGCTGGAGGAAAGTGAGATTAAAATCACAATAGCAGACAATATATAGACACTACTATCACTTCAGTCATTTAGGCCCACTGTGGCCATTAACTTAAAAATAGCTAAACATACGTCAACACGAGCAGTAGACCATTTTTGCTTCCGCAAATACAGTGAGCTGCGTCTGACGTCGCTGCGTCCTCTGCATGTGGGTCACTGCAGAAGGCCGTATACGGTTCACACATGAGACTGATGGCAGTCGCATTTAAATGACAATGTGAACAACAGCGCAAAAAAATCGGATTTCAGCAAAAAATCCGATCTGAGCATTAAGACCTGCAGTGTGAACTAAAGCCCCTTTCGCACCGCTTTAGTTCCAGAACTAAAAGTACAGTACTAAAGTACTGGGACGACTTTGCGCGAACTATTTCCCAGTACCATTTAAAGGGTTGCATTCGCACCGACAGTGGGTACTAAGAAGTGACGTAAGCCGGTCGACAGCGACGTCATTTGTACGCGGCGTTCAACAACGTAAACAAAGGACAACGTTAACAACAGGAGGATGGAGTATGCTGTGATCGGAGCTGTGTTTTTTGTTGTGTCTCGCGGGTTTTACAATAATGGACATGGAATTTCGACGTATACGTCAAGCGATTGAAAGAACAGAAAGGAGGACTAAGAATCTCCGACAATTTGCAGTGTTACATTTCATTGAGGCTGATAGAAGCACAAAACGCCATAGACGAAGTCTTCAGGTAAATGCCGTTTATAAATGCTCTCAGTATGATACAATGTTTACACAGTATATGTTTACACGGTGTTTTAAATCATGGCGGGTGAGGGTGTTTTCGTACGCGTTTAGCCAATCAGCGTACACTTACGTCACGGATAGTTCCTAGAACTGTTTTAGACCCTACTCTGAAGTAGGAGCTAATTTAGTTCCTCCAAACGGAGTTCCTGGAACCAAAACCGTTCCTAGTTCCTGCAGTGCGAACATGCCAAAAAGTGGGTAGTTCCACAATTAGTTCGGGTACTATGAAAAGGTTCCTGCGGTGCGAAAGGCCCTTAAGTCTTAGTTGTGCCTTAATATTTTTGGAGAATTTATTAACTCGGTATCTACTGTAAATATGCCTACTTCCTAGTATGTGAAAAGAGTAGCATGCATAATATTCTTAAAAAATAGGCAAAGATTAACCGGATGACTTACTATTTCTGAAATGTGCATCCAAAGGATGCTTTACTATCCCATGAGGCCAAAGGACAGGGCTTGCGAACAGCTGTGAAGTGACGCAACTGACACTGGTTGGTCACATGACCAGATTTCATTCGCACTATGCATATTCATACTAAATAGAATGTCACAAAGTAATTACTTATTCAAAAGAAGTACCTACTCAGAAAGTATGCAATTTTGGACACAGTGTAATGTTGTGTAAATTTACCATATATCTGCAAATTTTCAAAGACTTACTTCAATAAGAATCAACAAATTGTCACGCAGATCTGCTTGGTTTGAAAGTGACTTTTTTGTGAGCTGTGCTTCATACATTATTACACTGCTGACAACAGACAGTGGATTTTTGGGAAAATTTGCTAATTTGACTGCACCTTAAAATATATTGTGGAGGTTATGCATAATTAATTCTTTCTCTTTATCTAAACACAACCTCAGACTGACCTATAAATATAAACTCACAAAGCACAAAGTCTGTTCCAGATAAATACCGGTAAGAAATAAATAAGAAAGAAAAGTGTAAAAGATTCACAATTTCCACTAAACATAAATTATATATTACTCTATCAACAAGTCCCTGCTGATTCCCTCCCCTAATTTTCAAGTGTTTCAATCCTTATGTCCGTGAGACTTGAGACTGACCAGTGCAATGTTCCTCAGGAGTTTTCAACACACTAACTGAGGTGCTTTCTGTCAATGTAAAATGTTTCCTGTCACTACTAATTGTTTAAGGCTGGGTTAGGCCAGCCATGCCTCAAAAGCAGGCAAAAGGCTATGCTCCTGTGAGGTGACCTGTGAAGAACCACAGACTATTATGCATTTAAACTTCTCAAAGTATTCACTTTCAACACACAGGAAAAGGCCAGTCTGGTGAAGTTTTACAGTTGCCATCACATCAGTAAGAGTGTTGTCTTAGTGGTCTTGTTGGATAGTCTACAGTATACACTCTTCTAACAATTGCCATAGGTCAGTGTGATGGGACGGCCCTCTAGGACCATTGATCAGGCACGGGGCTGGTCAAACTCCTTCTACTGAAAACAAACACTGTAGTTAAAGACTTACTGACACTGATTACCAATAGATCACCAAACCTGTTTAAAGAAGACTGACTTGATTAAAAGAATTCACTAACTATCTCTAAACACTCTTAGTTGACAACAGTAGAAATATCAACTTAATGTTTAAGTTGGTTAACAGACTATGCGCATTGTTTGACAGTTCCCTCACCTGTCTTTCAGTTCTCCTCAATTTGCCTTCAATTTATGGGTTATATGAGCAGGTGTTGGAATGTTCGTATACATATGTGAGTTTTTGGACTGTGGAACCTGCTCACCCACGGAGATATTTTATTGCTCATAAGTTTCAATTTCATAGCTCAGAGACTTAAAGGAACAGTTCACTCCAAAAACAGAATAAAAGTGAATTAAAGGTAGAGCGGACAGACTCATCCGAGCTCCAACAATCACATAAAAAACTACTTAAAAAGTCAAATAAGTGGTCCGTTCATGAAGACATGACATGCCAGATTTGAGGTTAAATGATAATAAACATCAATGATTATTGAATATTTTATAACAATGAATAAATGACAGAGATTTTCTTATTTTGGTGAACTATCCCTTTAATGGAGTACATTTAGTATTTATCTCAAAATGTTTTCCCAGAAAAAAAAAAGAGACAACCGTTGTCATACTGTAAGAGTACAGTACTATTAAATTATTGTGACAAGCAAAGCTCAGATAATTTCAACCCAGGATCACTGAAAAAACGTGCCTGTGGTGACATTTCCATAAAAATTATTATGTAGCTTCTTGCACATTTAACAGCTAAACAGGTGAATTTTATTATGTTGGTTGTACATAATTGTGACAGTTCAGAAATGAAATGTCCGGTGAATGGTGCTAAAAGGTTAATGCTCCATTGCTTTTGAAAATAATATATCCCCTACATTAAACCTAACTATTATGTGAGATAAAAATGTATTAGCTGAAGCAACCATGCCATTTCAGCTTGCTTATACAAGTCTTTGATCTCTTTTATTATTACATGTTTCACAGACTCATACCCGAGTGCTCCGTACATTGTACCAGGTGCGCTACCAAGCAACTTTACCACATCAGAAAAGCCATACATATGGAGCTGGTTATGTGATGCAACCATAAAATTGTAATAGTTTATAAATCATTAACTATGGTAGCCGTTTTGAAGTCATAACATAGCACTGTGCAAGGAACCACGCAAAATTATGCCTTTAATAATCAAAAATCTGTCCCTGTAATTATAATTTCAGTGAAAAAGAAGATAAAGCTGTTGATGTTTTACTGCCTCTAGTGTTAATTTCAGCTGGAAACTGTAATGAACTATATTTATAGGTATGTTTTGCAAAAATGTAGGTTTAGGCACATTTTTCCAATGAACCTGTCATAGATTTATGGACAGTCTGATGAGTAATGACTTTGGTATATTGGCAAATCTTAGAACAGCTTGAAACAGTGATGCCTTCTAAAACGTTAGAGGAGAAACGTGGGATTACTGGGATCACAGTAGGTTTCAGCAGAAGACTCAATTTTCCCTTTATTTAATCTAACTGCTTTCTAGGAAAAAGGTTAAGATATCTCATTTGAGATTTGTCTTTTCTGTGGCCAATGTTTATCTGTGGCTGCTGGTATTTCATTAATCACTTAAGCTCGACCTTCTCCCTCTAACTGCAGGGACGCAGCTGTCCAACCGCACCTAATTTTATACTGCTCGACTCTCTTTTCTCCTCTACTATATATTTCTCTTGACCTTCTTTCTCGTTATAACCTCATTCTGTAACATTAGCCCTCAAAAGATATATAAAGTTGAACATGCTGTGTCTGCCAACGCTGTCGTCTTCTACATCCGTGCCCAAAAGAATACATCGCTATGTCCAAGATAATGGCATGCGATTGAAGGTGAAGTGTGTCATTTTTGTGCCACCAAACAAAACTGGAAAAATAATGATTCAAGTCTCCAGAACACGCCCCCTCTGTATGTCATTGGTTGCCCAAATGGATAGCCCCGCCCTTAATTCACATTATTGGCTGAGTCTGTATTACCATGTTGGACTGCTCAGAATGCTTAAAACAATCAATGTTTTGATAGGGCCACAGAATCTCTTCACATTAAACTGGATTTTATAAAGTATCTCAACATCAGAAATGTTCCCACTTCACCTTTAGTACAAAACACAAGCTCTTCTTCTGACAGATGACAGTATGGGTGTTTGTATGTGTGGCAGAAGGAAACTAAACTAACAGTTGCCATTGTATGAATGAAGTCGTGTAATCAGCACTCCATCAGTAGTGACAATAAGGAAACACATGAAAGATAAATTCACACTCTCAAAACACACACAAATAAACAGAAAGCCACAGAGTTTGGGTCACATTACCACAATCCAGTCAACAAAGGGACCAACATCTACTTACAGGAGGACCTGCAATAAAAACAGAGAGAAAGACAGATTAGTCATTTCGAAAAAATCATCTTGTTTGGACCATGTGCACATTACATCAAACATTTGACCCTGACGGATTTCATTTCCCCAAGAACAGAAGAAAAAAAAAACGTCACGCAAGTCTGAATTTGCGTAGTCCAACCAGAATCCGAAGTGAATTTCCTAGCTGCCTAGCCCAGACTGAACTGATGAACGCCGCCTCCAATTTCTCTTACCGTAACACAACTTCTGAGGAAGATTAGAGTTCACACGCAGGTAGTTTAATGAAGTGCGTCACAGCAGAGGTTCGGCTCGTAAATACAGTGTTAAAAAATATGTTTATAATTTAGTCGATGACAGGATTGAAAAGCTTTTTGTGGGAAAGTGTTGCTTGTCTCTGGTCCATGGATGAGCAGTCAGCCCACCAAGCAACAGACAACTGAGAATAAGTGTGTGGGAGAATAAGCCACATCACTGGAAGACTGCCTGCACAGATAAATCACACCCCTTCTGAGCACGCGAACCCCACCCAGACATCACAAACTGTCCATCTCCTTCATAGATAATGCTAAATCATACACTAGCAGCGTAATAAACAGTGGAAACAGATTTCACTAACATCGTTAGTCAAGAAAGGTTAAAAGTGATTTCACAGTGATTCTGGTGGAAAACGCAGGATAGATTAAAACCCTGAGGGAAATATGTTAAATGGAATTGAGATTTCTACACTCTTATTGGTTGCTGAAAGCATAATGAAAATATGCTTTAATATTTAATAAACGAGCATGCAAGGGTGCAGATTCCATGTGGACCTGGTCAGGTTAGTTGCAT
>JAFVLL020008132.1:0-18525 GCA_021397915.2 Tor tambroides
ACTATAGCTTCAGTAATATTTAAGAATTAAATCTCTGCAAGGATCCATTAAATTGATCAAACGTTACAACCAAAACTTTACAAAAAAAAAAGGTAAATGCTGTTCTTTTGAGCTTATTTTCATCAAGCAACAGTTTTCAACAGCTGTTGAAACAACTGTCTCCAACACTGATGATAATAAGCAATGTTTCTTGAGCAGCACATCAGTATATTAGAATGATTTCTGAAGGATCATGTAACACTGAAGACTGTAATGAAACTAAAAATTCAGCTTTACGATCACAGGAATAAATTACAGTTATTTTAAGTTGTAATAATATTTCACAATATAACTGTTTTTAATCTATTTCTGATCAAATAAATGAACCTTTGGTGCATACAAGAGACTTCTTTCAAAAGCACTGAAAAATCCTATTAATGTTACTACTGCAATTATCAAGTTTGTGTGTTTGTTTGTGCTCTCTCTAGTGCTGCCATATCGCGATTAATCACATCCAAACTAAAGGTTTTTGTTTACATACTATATGTATGTGTACTGTGTTTATTTATTATGTATATATAAATACACACACATACAGTATATATTTTGAAAGTATTTCCATGTATATATTTATATTAATATTTTATATTATATATAAGTATATTTAATATATAAACATGGCATATTTTTCTTAAATATATACATGCTTGTGTTTGTATTTATATATACATAATAAATATACACAGTGCACACTCATATATTATGTAAACAAAATCTTTTATTTTGGATGCAATTAATCGCAATTAATCGTTTGACAGCACTAGCTCTTTCATTTTGTTTTTCTCACCTAACTTTGCCCAAGCAGCATAACCAAATCACTGACCACTGGCGTTATGCGATAAGTGGATAATAGCTTTGTAGGCAGCCAAATAACACCACACACAAAAACACTTTTAAAAACAGGTTGTTCAAGTAAAAAATGTAAGAAAATTGCTGTTGTTATTCCCCTGATGTTGGTAATCACCGTGAGTCACTCTGAGATGAGCAAGTTAACATCTGTTGAGCTGCTGATGATGCACACTGACGGTTTGAAGAATTATGAACAGCAGGAGCGTCATTATTTGTGTCAAATCAGAGGTGTTCAGTTGATGAGGAGAAACTTACAGGAAGAAAAGCGATTTGGAGATTGACAGATGTGGTCACTCTAAAATGATGTTGTATGGCTGTATAATGGTTCTTCAAAAATGTCTACTTTTTAAAATAAATAATACATAAGGGTGAGTATATAATGATAGAATTTTTTTTTAGCACAAACTTTCCCTTTAAAGCAACAATATTGATTATTCCCAGAAAATGTATTTTTTCAAGCAAATATGGGTGCATATAAATGCACACACACCACCCACACAGTGAAAAGTCAAATATTAGTACACAAAGCTGTGTGTTAGCAGATTATCAGACTCTAACTTACAAGAAAAAAAAAAATCTATATTACTATTCAGAACAACAGACTTATTGTATAGTCTATACAGGCTCCTTTCCAGTCTCCTGATTTCTTCCTAGAGGTCTATTAATTCAGACATCAGCTTTTATGAGGTTGTGTACATCCTTCACAGCGCAAAGTTACATGCCGTATTTTTTAATGAATCAATTCAAGTTATAAAGTGAATCGATACAGCTAATATCTGTGATGAATTGCTTGTGCTCCTCTACTGGAAGTCACTTTGGATAAAAGCATCTGATAAATGCATGAATCTAAATCCTGCCATAATGTACAGTTCACATCACATACATCTCCCACAGAAACTGTACAGGCCATGACTGAAGTTCAGAAAGAGCAGTTCAATATTTGCGCTGACTCCCATCGTCAAGCAATCTATAAAACAGATTTAAAATGCTCTGAAAACAACTCAAGGCCTTTCACATCGACTGAACACTAAGACCAACACAACAAAGCGGTGAACATTTGCATCAAAACTGTTCACATCGACCAACACGTACATTTTCATCCTCCTAAAACGCTCTGAGAAAAGTCTGCACGGTCAAAAGAAAGACAAATAAATAATTCACTCATCCTGTTAAAGATTTCACCTGCGTTAAGTAGACCATCACTACAATTTAGAAGATATGCTGTCAATCCAAGGTATGATGGGATATAGAGATGGAAGTAAAACAGTGTGATAGCATCATATACTGAAGAAATTCAATGATGATTTAAGAAATTAATGGTAATAACAGCTACATATTATTAATACTAAAAGTAATATACACAATAAGCAGTTTAATAAATAAATAAACAATAAATAAATTATTTTATATAGAACATATTTTTTTTCATCATCATCATTTCATCATTATATTGTTCATCATTAGATGAATTGTGTGTACTTTTTCATTAAATTATATTAACAGCAGTACAGCTGATACTATTAATAGCAATACAGCTGTTGCTATATATATATATATATATATATATATATATATTAGTGCTGTCAAGTGATTAATCGCGATTACTCGCATTCAATATAAAAGTTTTTGTTTACATAATATATGTATTTGTACTGTGTATATTTATTATGTATATATAAATACGCACACATACAGTATATATTTTGAAAATATTTACATATATATACATTTATATATTTATATTCTTGTATTTTATATTATATATAAATATATTTAATATATAAACAATATATAAAATTTTTCTTAAATATATACATGCATACAGTGCTGTGTAAAATATGGACAAATATATATATATATATACTGTATAATAAGCTTACATCTTCTTGGTTGATGAGTACCAAAAAACAAAAATCCAAGAACATAAAAATATCTTTTTGTTGCAGGGTAAATTTTCGCACTCATGTGAAAGGTTTCACAATGGTGCATTGTTCCATTTTAACCTCTTGTCACGCAAAAACAACATGCTTCAGGTGAACAGGCCTTAAGAGTCATTGTAAGTTAAAGCGAAGGCTTTGAAAGTTCCTGGCTTTCACCCAAAGAACCTTGTCGTGTGAAGCACACAAGTGTGCTGTGCATAATGGATGTGTCTGATTTCACAAGGACAGGAGGTCTCTCTAATTAAGCTGTTTGTTGTTCTGGCTTTGCAAGGAGGGGCTGGCTTTGTTCGGTTGACACGCTAAAGACACGCTGGAATTAAGAACAGCTGCTGCGAAACAGAGAGCAGCAAGCCACTGCTGCATGAGAGGAAACACATACACATCAACAGCTGCAGCTAAAACATACATTTAAATTTGACCTTTAGCTAACCTAGACCAACAGTAGCGACTGAGCACAATAAACATCCACAACACTGAATTAAAGTGTGTGTCGATTTTACTAACTCTGTGGATACCTATGATGATGAGGCTAAATAATGTTTCATTCCAGATGCAAAAATGCCAAAGGCTTAGGGTTTGGCTTATAATAAGCTCATTTACAGATCAATAGAAGTCAATAAAAAATGTGAACAATGATACTAAATGTGCATCATTATTATTATTATTATTATTTTGTTTGTGTGAGTGCGTCCTACCAGCTTGGCTTCTATAGAACAGATACAAGCCATTGAAAGATGGCAGTAAGTTCACACTCACCATATTGCTGTCTAGCTGTGAACAAAACACCTCACACTCCATTTCCAATCTGTTCACAGTTTGTTAGGAGATATTCCCAGAACAACCACACACAAATACAGACATACTGTACATACAGTCTCCTCCCGAGTGCCACCTCACACACACACACTGTACAAAATGGTATAACAGCCTTTCTTATCCATTTGATTCATATATTTAACAACCGTATCTGCCATTTCTATTCAAATTCATGGATTTTCAGAATTACAGCTTCATTTATTTCATTTTATAGTTAGATTAAAAAAACAGTTCACCCAAAAATGAAAATTTGCTGAAAATTGACTTTTGAGTTTCTTTTTCTTCATTGGAACAGATTTGGAGAAATTTACATTGCATTACATGCATTACATTGCTTGCTCACCAATGGATCCTCTGCAGTGAATGGGTGCCGTCAGAATAAGAGTCCAAACAGCTGATAAAAACATCACAGTAATCCACATGACTCCAGTCCATCAATAATATCTTGTGAAATGAAAAGCTGCATGTTTGTAAGAAACAAATCCATCATTAGCATACTAACTTTAAATTCTCGCTTCTGGCCAAAATATGAGCCCATAATTAATAAAAATGCTTCATCGACTGTTGTCCTCTTACATCAAAATCCACTGACATATTTGAACAGTTTTGGACTGTTTTCGCTTGTAAATATCGCTTAATCTGTGCATATTTCTCTCCTTATTCAGACTAGATGATTTTTCACTGGAAAAAAAAAAAAGTATTATAGATAGCGGTCTTGTATTTTAGCTGGAAGCAATAGTTTGAAGTTTAAACCATCTTAATTGTGAATTTGTTCATATAAATGTTTTTATTGACAGAAGAAAAAAGTAATACAGATTTGAAACAACATGAGGGTGAGTAAAAGATGTCAGTGTTTTCATTTTTGTGTGAACTATCCCTTTAATGATATGTTTAATGATGACTGACATGTAATATATAAGAGGATTTAAAGTCAATCCCCAACACAGGACTACACAGTTGTGATAGATGCTGTAGGGCTACTTGACTTCCCAGCATGCACTGTCCATGTGTGTCTAGAATATTTATATTTACTAGCTCCTCAGTCCATTCAGATCATTGCGATTGGTGTATGTCAGGGCTCTTGCCATGTCAAGGTCCTTAGGCATGTGCCAACATTGCCAATAAGACACCCAATAAGATCCACCCTGGAAAACACTCAGCATGAAGTTGAAAATTATACTCTAGGACTTTCACTTCTAAGTTAAAACAGCAAATTATATGTGGCTAAATAAATTTGTGAATAAAAATAAAATATAAATAAAAATCAGAACACTAAAACAATGGACAATCCAAAGTCAATCTACTCAACAATAACAAAGTATTACTCTGGTTTCACCAAGTTTTATGGCAACAATTAAGCTTTCAGGTGGGTTGATTTATTTTTTATTTTTATTTTTTGGAGTGTTCAAGCTTTCATACAGAGAGAATATATAATTGCCTAGACAGCAGGACTGAAGTACAACTTGTCCCTCTTAACTGATCATCACATCATTAGACGAAGAGGTCTGATTTATTGTGTGCCGTGCTGCTCCATCATGAAAACCTGAGAGTGATTCTGTCTAAGTGAGCTTCACAGTGATTCAGTGAAAATCATCAGGTTTTTTCCCCCTTTTTTCAGAGAGTCATAACAGAGAGCATGAAAGAGCAGTGGCTAATGGCTAGATAAAGATGAATAATCTGGGATATTCACTCTGGAAGGTTTTTGCATACAATAACCTACAATGCAAACCCTGAGAAAATAGTTTATTGTATTATTCATGCTCTAGTGCATTATAAATACACAGACACATACACCCTCAAACACAATGTCTTACCTCTTATTCTCTCTCTCTCACACACACACACACACACTCAAATAACACTGAACACACTGAAAACATTTTGCCAGCTACTGTTTTATACGCCATTTTAAAAGTATTGATATTTAGTCTGTGTGATTTTCAGATGAATAATGTCATACTGTACTTTAAATTTTCATTGAAGCAGCCAGATTAGATGAAATCCACTGGTAATACTTATAGTCATAATGGAAGCTCAGCAGGGGTCAAGGAAAAAAATAATACCTAATGACACAGTGGGGGGGTGAATGTTCCTGTAGTGAATTCCTGATATAATACCTTCACAGAGTCACAGAAGAATAAGAGAAACTTTTAAAATTGTGCTCCGGTTCTATGATTTTAATACACTTGCATCTCAGACTGCCTAATGCTTTTTCCAACTCTATGAGCTATGGATTTTATACATGTGTCAAAATACTAGGTTTGCTGGTGATATGCAATATCAATTTTATGATATTTTTACCCCTCAGGCCTTTAAAGTAATTTCAGAAAGAACACATTTTCATTGTGTGTTTTTCAGAATTTCATATTATAGTACTTTTTAACTACAATGTGAACTTTGAATTTATTGGGTTTTCTTTATTATAAGCTTTCTGCTATGTGTTCTAAAATTAAAATGGTCTGGATTTAATTAATGTTTATTTTAGAAACTTGTATGAGCATGTTCAGCATGTATGAGATTAATAATTATGCAAGTTACTAAATACTCCTGACATATAGCTGTCTTCATCATATCAAGTGACCTTCACTAATTAGATTCTGGACAACAATAGCAAAATTGCTATTTTGAGTGTTTAATGCATTTCATGATGTTGATAACAAAGAATGGAATTTGTTTCTAAAAGTAATCACAAAAGTAATCACAATTTTTATACCATAATAAGACACTACTTAGCCAGTGCACAGTAGTGTTTTTAGTTGGTCAGGTTCTGCTTTAAAGTCACTGTGCTGGGGTCAGAGGCAAAGCCACATGACTGTCATAATCTTTAGTGTTATGATCCTTACCCCAAAGCACAGCTGCTCTCCAGTCAGTGACTAACATCTGAATCATGACCATTCACCCCTGCCATCTAAAAAATGCAAAAATACCATTCTTTCATTCACTTCCTGAGAGGAAAAAAAAATGTAATTTTCTTTTCAGTGTCTGGCAGCACCTTAAAAAGTATTTTACATAAACCTGCACCTGTCTGCTGAAACTGAGTAGCAAAGCAATATTTTGATCACTATAATCACAAACAACACACACTAGTAACATTATTACACTGCTGAAAGTTTGTATATTTAATATTGTCACTTGCTAACACTGTTTCTCATTTTTAATCTTGAGGTTTAAAGCTGTCGAAAGAGGTTCATACTTGTTCAAACTTGAATTTATAATTACCTTTTAAAGAATCACTTTTTACACAGCTATTTTCGATTCAAAGTCTTTGGCTACTAAAATTATGATTCCCATAGGGAATGAATGAATGAATGAAAGAAAAAGAAAGAAAGAAAGAAAGAAAGAAAGAAAGAAAGAAAGAATAATACATACATACATACATACAAAATTCTATTTCATTGTTACAATTCAAAGATAAAGATCGATGGACTCCCATAAATTTTGTTTCTAGTCTGGCAGTATGTGCTTTTCTGAAAGTCACGCTCTTGCCTGAGGGCTTTTATGACTTTATCGAGTTGTTGGGGTCTTCTGTAGAAGTGCATGTAAAACAAAAAGGCTAATGGGTTCTGAAAGACATGGGAGTGAACAGAGCTGTTGTCATTGTAGAGGAGGTTGAGAGTCTGACCTTTGCATGATTATGTTTCAAATTCAAGTGATTATGAATGTGTTTCCTCCAAGAGTCATTTTTGTGCCTTTTATGCCTCTGTGTGGTTCCTTCTGGACAATTGAAATCTCCTCGCTGTATAGTTTTTGGCTGTCTTAAAGACCCCATGAAATCAAAACTTGATCTTCATGACTTTTAGACCATGTGTGACAGTTTGGAGGTCATCTAAATGCTAGTCTACTAATGAAAGTTGAAAAAAAATACTGATTCAATTTCCCTCTTCCCCCTTTATCACTGACTGCTAAGTTGCATAAAGTGTCTCAGGCTACTATTCACTGTACTCTTGGAACCTAATGATGATGTTAATGAAAGCAATTAACAATAATGTTCCAGAGCAATTAAGGAAAGCAATAACATACAAATGACCCAAACTAAATGGTGAGAGAGTCCATGGAGCGCTTCATTTAGCACAGTTCTACCAGCTTGGCCCCAACCTGGCTCCTCCACCTTCCATCCACAGACAGAACAGAAGCCAGACGCTGAACACCGGCCAAATTAATGATAAAAAAGCCAGCCAGTAAAATCAACCCCATTTTCTCCAAAAGCTCAGCAATTACCGAGCAACAGCAACTTACTCTGTGTCATACGACATGACTGAGCACAGTCAAATAGACAAGGGCAGCAGGATGAAGAGAGCCAGAATGGGAGGAAGTGACAGAGGAAATGAAAGAATGACAAAGGAGAGTTAGATAGGCAGCAAAGAGAGGGAAGAAACACAGGAAAGCATATGGGGCAGGATAGATTAAGGCAATATATACATAAAATGACATGATTCTAGCACTGATAATTATTTTCATGTCATGGTGGTCGATAATTGATAAATGTCTGATATACGATTCTATAACAGTGTCTAATTAAATAAAAAATAAAACACTAAAAAATTAATCATTAATATCATTTTATAATTAAATCCTTTATCATTTTATCATTAACATCAATCATTTTAAGTAAATTTAGGCATCAGAACAATATAATGTACAGTACGAAAAATTTGATAATCATTTTGAGATTTACATTTATTTATTTGTTTGTTTGTTTGTTTGTGTTTTAAAGACTCATTTTAAGTGAGTGTTCCATGACGACAAAGGTAATTTAATTATAAAAATAGAAGAATATGAAAAAATGAACATGTACAATTAAATATCTGTCAATATATTGACCAATACAGTTTTTAAATATTTTTTATTCATTTTTTTAAATTATAAATTTAAAAAAAAAACTCAGATTGACTATTAACCTAAATGTATGAAGAAAGTATATGTCTGTTTTGTTTTGAAGGTGACTTGTAAAAATTTGGTCATTTTACCATTGTTCTGTTAAATTTTGTGAATTTTTGGGGGAATTTTGCTTAAACAGGAACAATTTTCCTAAACCGTTTTTGCAGTGGGTTCAAGTTGGTCACAGTGGTCACTTGCTGCTTGGTTTGAAAGGGATTTCTTTTTGAGATCTCCTTCATGCATTGCAACAAATTGACAATTGACACAACCTCATGGCTTGTAGCTTTAAATCCTACGGCACTATACGATTCGATAAAAATACTTCCATCCGGTTTACAATCTGTTGACCATAAAATGCTTTTTGTATGAAGGCACCTCCTAAGGAAACTGGATTCAGACCAGCTTCAGAACATCAAGGTTAATGATCTAGAACAAATTAAAGTGAGCTCTGGAGGTAATTGAATATTTAATGATACAATACTCTTTTTGAACAGACAAGATATTTGGCCACTGGAGTCGGATATGTTCATATGCCTTCCTGTCTGCTGCATACAGCCTTTGAAGGCAGCATTATGCAGGTTTGGGTCAGTGTTTCTCCCAAGCTTTGTGCTATTTTACTGCCCTGAATTTTTGTATTAGGCTCAATGAGCAAGCCGTTTGTAAAAAGCCATGAAATGTTCTCAGTGATTTCTTGATAAAGCATTAAGGATTGAGTGAAATGAAGCCCTGTTATCTATGGACTTAAACAGCCACCTGTGAGCAGTAAATAGATCCTCAAGTAAACAAACGGGTAAACAAACAAAGACTTCAAGTAAAATGTCCACAGCCTCAGGCTACACACACACACTGAGACCATTAAACGGGAGTGAGTGTTTTGCGGGGGTGTGTAGGGACAGGTTATTTTCCAGAGCCATAAATTGGGTCGATACGCTTGCACCTCTGTAACCTTCCTGGATGTCACAATTCATCATGTGTATGTGTGTGCAAATTTATCTCTCAATACCGCAGATCAATACAGCTGAACCTGCGCGTGTCCCCTAATAAATATATACTCCTCCATTAAATCAAACACTGTTCTCAAGATACTATATTATAACAGGTCTTGGATCAGCAAGTTTCAGAATCTTCTCAAATAGTGTCTATCTGGGTCAAGTTCTTAATTAAATCTCAAGACAGGTGTAAGATCAGCACTTTTGCTCTCTCATAAACTTCTAGTCAGACTCTCAAATAGTGATCAGCTGCCCCTGATATGTACAAACAGTACTGTTTACAACACATAAAAATAAATTGTAGATTTCTTTTTGTATTATTTCTTTAAAAATACAGTAAAATGCTAATATTGTGAAATATTACGACAGTTTAAAACAACAGTTTTCTATTTCAGTTTTTTCAACTGCTTACACACAAAATCTTTACTTGTCACACAATTTCTGAAACCTGACACTCAAACAGAAGAATCACACACTAAATCTGCATAACCAGACACTAATTTTCTGCCTTTGACTCAGTTTTCAATGTCATAAAACACTTTTTGCAAAACAACACACAATTCTCTATGTAACACACACAAATTTAACAAGTATTAATATTATGGCAAAGGTGTTTGTAAATGTTTGCTTTTGAGATGTGTTTGTGATATTTTGAATCCAGTGCTTCATTTTGCAAGAGATGTGAGGCATTTTGTATTTTGTGTATGCAATTCTTGGATTTGTGTGTAAAGTTTGGAAAAAAAGAGGCAAAGTTTTGAAAATGTGCGTAAGCAGATGAAAAAACTAATATATTTTAAAATGTAGTTTATTCCTGTGATGGTAAAGCTGAATTTTCAGCATCATTACTCCAGTCTTCAGTGTCACATGATCCTTCAGAAATCATTCTAATACGAAGATTTGATGCTAAAGAAACAGTTCTCATTATTATCAATGCTAAAAAAAATAGTTGTGCAGCTTACTATTTTTTAGAAACTTGTTTTTTTAAGGATTATCTGATGAATGTGCATTTAAAAAACAGCATTTATTTGAAATAGAAATATTTGTAACATTCTTTCAACCTTCAATTTTGAAAGTCAATTTTGACCAATTTAATGCATCCTTGCTCGATAAAAGCATTAATATCTTTCAAAAAATGTCACTGATTCCAAATTTTTTGAACAGTGGTGAACCTCTTAACTAAATATAAAATGGCAAAACTGTTAAATAAATACAAAGAAATTTTTTTTAAGAAAAGATTAAAGAAACTGAACCAATCTTGTATATCAAAACATGAAAAAGGGGAAAACTGGATGTATTATTGCAGTAGAATGCTTTTTAGAGAAAAAAGAATGTTAAAAAAATATTTAATTAGTCAATATGATGAAATAATGACATTTTAGAGATATATAACTGATGTGGTCATCAGTAATCACCGTTTGTGTTTAAATGTAGCACTTGTTAATGTGCTTGCCAACAGTGGATTTCACAAGTCTCATAAAGTTCTGCTGAATTAGATCATTGATGACGCCCTTGTCAAACCAGCTGGAGGAAGACAACGGTTATACATCTCATGTGGTTGCCATAGAAACAACCTCTCTCCAATTAAAAATAGATACTTAGTTAGACATAGAAGAAATAAATTAGTAAACTAAAGAAAAATCAGGTCACCTTTTTCCTTAGAGAAATCTCAAAGGGTCCACATAATGTATTAGGGATATTGAGCTACCCCATAAAACAGTATATACAGCCATACAATTATATAACACGAAAATCAAGATAAGCTATTCTCGGTATCATGTACAATTTCCACACTTATTACAGAACTCCCCTAGTCACGAAATCTCATTATCAAGAGACAGTAACAAACTCTTCAAACTAATCCACACGGCTTTATTAATTCTGGCCCAATCCGTGACCTTCGCTAACTTTTTGCAATGTGCAATTGTCACTGACCAATCAAATCATCCCCAAAATCCTCTCTGCCAATGCTTTGTCCGGGCACATCATTAGAAAAGCCATCTATGATTGCAGACTTGTCTAATCGCATTAAGGTCAAAATCAGTGGTGCTGACAGACCAACAGAGAGAGAGCAGAACCTCTCGGAGAGGAGACAGTTTCTTAAATATAACCAGCTATTCTCTTCTCTACTCATATGCCTACATGTCTCATTCTGGCCTGCTTCTATCACTTCTGTCTTACATACTCAAATTCATTTTCTATCCACTTCACACCTACACAGTGACCGTGTTGACTCTCGTGTACAGTGCGACTGATAACAAGAACATGTTGAGCGTCATGACAACAGCAAAGCAGCTCGGACTCTGCGTTTCATTTACAAGCTTGTCTCAACTTCAACACTATTCTACTGCTGCCTTGGACACACTGGTATTTCGTTCTGGAAATGCAAATCGTCTCAATCTAATTTCATCAGAATTTTATTTTATTTATGGTATTTTTACCTGCTGCATACCTTAAAATGTAATTCTTAAATCAAGTAAAACATATATTTTTTTGCAAACCACTTAGAACTTACAGGAACACAAGTAAACCAGCTTAATGAAGCTTTTCTGTTCAATAATTCTACTTGATGCATTTGATACAATGAATAATTTATATGGTTGCACAGTTCTCAAAAACAAAACATAGTATTGTTCAATGTAAGATTATTAAAGTCCCTATGTAGTCAAATATTTTATCCCTTAAAACTTATCTTTGATCATCAAAATGACATATTTAAATGTTTTTTCTTGTGAAAATAATTTTCTCATGCCTTAAAATAGCTTGAATGTAACTCAACACCCTTGCCTCATTTACTATACACTGATTTATGAATATGCAAATTAGCCCCGCCTCCACTCAGTCGCAGCAGCCAGCGCCTCCTGATTCACTGAACTGTAGTAAACGCAAACCAATGGCATACACGGATAATGACCGATAAAACTATGTTTTTACTAGCGGACAACTACAGTGAATACTGTAACATTCGTTAAAGTTACTTACTTGACGATGTTGTGTCCTCAAAATGCCGTTAAGACTGAATGCAGCCGTTTGTGATTCTTGATTCGCGCCCGCGAGCATACGCGTGTGAAGTGCAGACGCCGATGCAGGAGAGGTGGGTCTGACTCCGGGCTACTTTTGCACTGTTGCTGCGGGTTATAATGCAAGTTAGCGGTTCTAAATTCACATTAAACCACGGCTTCATGGGTTTTTTGCTCTAATTTATGTTTGGTTTTGTGCTGGTATTGGTATATTTTGCATGCTAGTGATAGGAATCGATCCCTTGACGTGATTGGTTATTGGTTTGTGACGTAGCAACCCGAGGGCTGTTTCAAGCCGCATTTCTGTGAGTGCCATTGGGAAACTGCAGTTTTAAGGAGAAAATACTCAGCAATGGTGTTGATTAATGGGTTGGCACATGGTTTGTCTAAAAGCATATTAAAAACACCACATAGACAAATAAACAACATAAAAACTTGATTTTCACTACAGGGGGACTTTAAGACTATTCACACAATACCATTACAAAGTTTGGGGTCTGTGAGATGTTTTTGAAATGAGTCTCTTATACTCACCAAGGCTGCATTTAGGCCTATATGATTAAAATACAGTAAAAACAGTTATTTTATGAAATATTATTACAATTCAAAGTAACTGATTTCTATTTGAATATATTTTTAAATGTAATTTATTCCTGTAATGGAAAAGCTGAATTTTCAGCAGTCATTAATAAAGTCTTCAGTGTCACATGATCCTACAGAAATCATTCTAATATGCAGATTTGCTGCTCAAGAAACATATCTTTTTATTATCAATGTAAAAAAAATAGTTGTGCTGCTTTATATTTTTGTGGAAACCTTGATAGGGTTCTTTGATGAAAATAAAGTTCAAAGGAAAAGCCTTTATTAAACAAAAATTTAAAGACCACCACTTTTGACCAATTTAATGCATCCTTGATAAATTAAAGCATTCATTAATTTAAAACAAATCTTTACAGACCCCAAACTTTTGAATGGTATTGTATATATACACAGTACAAAATAAGAAAAGAAAATGAAAGAAAGCTATTTTTATGTATATAAATACAGAAGAATTACTACACACAGTAGTTATCACTCTTAATTAAACCAATTTAATTCAGTCAAAACATTTACTCTACTTTGACATTTAAATAATTAAATAAATGATTTCAACTAAAAAATCTCGTAAACTGTTGCCTTAATTTTAGTTCTACAAACACCTAGCCTAATTTTGTTTTTGTTTTTTTTACAAAATGAGAAAGTAGCGTGTAAACAGGAAAGCAGAGAGGAATGAGGGGCAATGGATCAGGATGCCCCATTATTTCCGTAAGCACACAACTCCTCAACTTCTTCAGCATTGAGCCACAGCTCTCAAATGCTCTGCTATGATTAAATACAGTTAAGCTGGCTGACAGCACACACCACACACATACAAACTACACTACACTGTCCTCGAGCTCATAATATCCTTCCTGTCAGCGGGTATATAAGTCAAGATGAACTGGGCAGAGCATGGTCTCTTGGCCTTTGAAAACAACAGTCACGGGTATGACATGTGCATCACATGCCTCCCTTACAGGAGTCGAGTCAAATGACCGCAACCTCCTGTGATTCAAATGCATTTGAACTGTGACCTTCTCTCACAGACAAGCATGCCAGATACTGTAGAAACTTCATGAAATGAATATAAATACGAAGCCAGATGTTTGACTTCCTTTTGGCAAGGCTGGATAAATGTCCTTCAGTGTCATGTTGGACTTTATGTCCAGAGGCCCAGTAAGGGTGATGGGTATGACCAAAATATTTACTAGAATTTTACATCATGATAATAATAAGCAAAGATATTAAAATTATTTTTGCTGGAAATTAAATAAAGTAATAGTAATACATATTTGATAATCTGGTGAAATTAATAAACTGAAGAGATAATTAAAAAAAAATTAAAAATACTTAAAACACTTCTCATTTAGTTACTTTTAATGACGTCGTTCTAATTAATTCTAATTAAATTGTTTTTAAAAGATTTTTTAAGATTCTTTTTTTTTTTGGTTAAAAATAAACAAAAATAGGTATATAAACAAATCACTTTCAAAACTGTCATACAGTTGCCCTACCCATGCTTATAAAAATTATTTATAATTTGAGGTATCGAGTTAGATTTAGCTGAAAATCAGTCAGTTTATAAGCAAAAACGAACAAAGTGCCAGAGTTTGTTCAACTCAATATCAGCATTGGTTGATAAACTGCCTTTCAGAGACGAAGACAACTCAGAGACTTCAAAAGATTTCAAATCGACCCAGAGATGGCCTTTCTTCTTGCTTGACAGGTAGGATATCTAGCAACTGTTATGTCAAATGTCATCATTGCCTAAATTTTGCAACATATTATTTTAAAACTCTTGTTTTCAGTGAGTCACAAAATCAGTGGAAGACCATTACCTGCTCAAAAGATGTCATTTGCAGATATTTGTCTTTTTGATTTTTTTACATGACATCTTTTCTTTTTGGAAGGGGTGAGTGTTTTCTATTGTTAGTGACATTTGCTTTGATAAATTGATAACCTGTAATCAACTCATGTAAGTAATAACAGTTTCTCCACAAGTAACTTACTCCTTAACTGGAGCCAAATCTTATAGAGGGACAAGTCTGTACTACAGCTTTAATTTGCTATACACATAAATAATTTAAAATATCAGTGTGAAACACCTTCACAATATGTAACAAAAGACTGAAATCAGTCAAATTTATATATTCATATTAATAGTCTGAACGTGTAAGCCACACACAGAGCCACAAATTAGAATGCTACATTAATATGGCAAGCTGTGATAATAACTTTTAAAAAAAAAAGGCTTGATGAAATACTACTCAGTTCAGGCACTGGAAAAGAAAGAGTCATAAATATACAGTAATCCATTTTATTCTTAGTGTTTTTAAATAAGGAGACTATGCAGCATTCATTATAGTCAGTTGCCCTGAGGATGTGTAAACAAATACAGTCATGTGAGCTTTAACTGCAACACACTTTGTGTGAGATGTATAATCCACACTAACGCTTCCAAATTATATGCACAATTACTGCCACTGTAACGAAACATGCTCAATAATGTAGCTATTAATACCTTAATAACAACAGCTGTGTAAGAATCAGAGATTTTGTATAAAGGCCGGGACACACCAAAGAGCTAGCGGTGACGAAAGCCAATGGTGTTGTCGCCTCGCATCAGCAGCGTCTGGTACAAAAAGCTATGGTATATTCATCATTCAAAAGGAGAAACCTAAAGAAGGATATACAAGATATACAAAATGTAGTCAAAGTAATGTTGATAACATTCAGTAATTTTAAGCAGCACGTTGTTATGAAAATATTCACATATTGGAATGCCTGGGAAAGATCACGTAACATTAACAGCTTCTGTCTGTGCCGCCTTCATTTACTTGCTTGTTTTCAACACTTCCCCTTTAATTCTCGGTCACTGACTCGTTCGCTAAACTGAACATCCAATCAGAGTTCCAACAGCCCTGACGGAACACACCAAACTGGCCGACAAGTTGACCGACGAGAGAAACCGGGCTAGTTGTCACATGGTTTAGAGTCAAAAGTCCAACAACACGATATTTCATTTTTAGACTAAATCAAGCCACTGTTTTTCACACAAACTTTAATAAGCAGTCAACTGAAGATAAAGTTATGAACTAAGGCAATAAACCGAGACGAAACCAACGCACTCTTGTTTTCGTTGTTTTAACGAGATCTGAACAACATTCAGTTACATCAAGAAATGTCCTTGGAATAGATGTTTAGCACTGTCAAAAAAACAAAATAATAAGACAAGTTAGAAGAAATGGGAGAGGACATTAGAGCGAACATTTCCTGTGTAATACAGACAGATTCGCTGAGAGCCACACAATGAAAGCTTACAGCAGTCCTATTATTGTTAACTCCACTGGCCGGATACTGAGAAAAGAAGGACAGGGAGTGCAGAGAGCATGACAGATAAAGGAAGGAAGAACAGAAAACAGAAAAAATACAATGAGTGCAATTAAGAAACAGAACCTATTCAGAAATGAAGAATGACATTTAATCATCTCAGTGATGATTAAGAGACACTCTTTGAATCTCAAAGTCTCATTAATAGTTCTATAATCCCTCCAAGACACTAGCATTGATTTTGATGTATTATTCCCCCTTTTAAAAATCTTACTCAAATCTAAAGTTGCAATAAAAAATATTAGGCTGGGCTTTAGGATTTGGATTCATCTCAAAGCATTCCTCTGCCAATCTCTGAAGTTTCATGATACGGGAACCTTAGTGACACTCAGAAATGCATATTTAGAGGCCTTAAGAAGAGTTGCTCTGACCTTTACAAAGAGTCTGAAACCTCAGTATGTCAGTGTGAGAGCGGCACTCCTGCACACTCTAGAGTTTCATGATCCTGAAACATTTCTACACCTCCTTGACCGCCCTTGTAAATATCTGAACATTCACAATTGCAGAACTACAGTACAGTTGCACTGACCTTTATAAAAGTCTTTCCAGTCAGCTTGAAACCTCAGTACGATCATCTCAGAGCCCTCTTACACTTGATAAAGTTACGAAAAACATTTGGAGGAGTTTATGCAACATTTACTGAACTGGATCTGTTGCGTGAATTAAATAAAAGTTGTTGATCACTATGACCTGATTCTGCATATCTGCAATATTTAAAAAAAAAATCCCATATTTAATTTTGTGAGGAATGTTGCCATTTTATTCTGTCACTAAATATGTTGAGAACTGTGAATAAAAGATCACAGGTCAAATGCTTACTTGAAAGCTATTGAACCAAACAGCTATGTTATGTGACAAACTTGTTGCTATGATACATTTCAGAGTTTGAGCTGCTCTTAGATATTATTTATTTAGTGAAACATGGGAACTATTTAGTCGGGTCTCTGAGGATTGAAGTTGGACTACACACTACAGACAGAAGGACGCAGAGAAATTCTGTATACAGAGAATAAAACATGAAATATGAAGGGCTGTTACTTAATTAATGCACATTCACACTGAGAATTTTAAAGATAACTATAACAACAGCTATATTATTGTCCACACAAACGGATGACCACATTTTAAAGGGGTCATGAACTGCCTTTGTTTTTTATTTTGTACTGTTCTCTGACATTCACTTATAATGTTATCAAGATTTTTACATCAAAAAACATCATAATTTAGAAGCAATGAGCTATTTTCTGTCCTGTTTTGACCCCCCTCATCAGAACGCTCTGTTTGAATGGATGTGGCGGATTGTAGACGCGGAAGTAAATACCCACTGGCTAACAGTTGTGTATGTTTGACAGCCTACATCTTTCACAGATGAACGCTGCTGTCATTTAGGTCAAAAATACGCATTAAATATACCGTAAATACTCAGTACATATCAAATGATCTGACAAAGCAATAGTGACCATGTGCTAGTACTTTATTTTACAGTCCTGTTAAGGTCTCTGCACACTGAGTCCGAAATTTTCGTCCGAAATTTTCGCACGTTAAAAAATAAATACGACCTCACGCTGTGTCAATCACATTTACACACTGCCTCCGAAACTTTTGTCCGTCCAAAAAAATTCGGATCAGGTTCGATTTTCTGCGTTTTCGCATCCGTTGCATGCATTTTGCTAGAAAAGGATGGGGAATACGAAAAAAACGGAAAAACGCATGCGAAAATTTCGGACTCAGTGTGCAATGGCCTTTACTCATGTACATGCTATATATTTATTATAGTAACTACAATAACAAGGTACCAACCAAGAAACTACCCCTAAACCTAACCCTACCCCTTATATTACCAGTACTTTCTTAGGCGGGTACACTGTAGTACATGTAAGTGCACATACTATAAAATACAGTGCAATCCCATGTAATAAAACAGTTATTCACACTAGTGTAAAGGTAGTGAACAGGAAGAACTCCAAGCACGGGATATCTCTGAGCGGGAACAAAAGGAATGTCTTTGTGTTTAACCTGTGATCGTAA
>JAFVLL020008134.1:0-47751 GCA_021397915.2 Tor tambroides
TGTCACCTTAAGGACTATATTCTGTACCTTACAGGGTACTTTCGTGGCAAATGTACCTTAAGGTACAGAAACAATACCCCTATTTTTCTGTGTGTGCATCACATATGACAGTATAACAGCAGCTCTGCCACAACCAAAGCAGTTGGCACAGCAATGCAGAAAGAGAGAGAGAGATAATCAGAGGTAAAATAAAGAGCATGACAAAGCAAGGGCATGAAGCCAAGTGCTGAGTCAAGGTTCACAGAGATGCTCCGCATTTCTCTCCTGCTGGGAGGCTTGATGACTGATACAACTGTTCACCCCATGAGGTGGGCAGATGGAGAGGAAGAGCTGTTGAATCTATCTTCTGAGCAGAGAATAAGGTTAAAAGTTTTCATAAGCGACATGAAACAAATATCCCTCTAAGAAAACACATTAGCATTTGATACTATATTAGCATCATGACATTGGACAAAAATAATCCTAGTTTTATTCAACCATATCCAGGTTTTTGCTCTATGGATGCAAGTGTAGCCTCAAAAATTTGACATTTCATATAGATATTCTCCTGTTTAATCTATAGCTTCTTAATTAGTTTTTGCACCAACAACCTTGCAAAATGTCTATCACAGACAGTGTTACTTTAGTATTATTTATATACTATTACAGTATTTATTCACATTTTGAATTGGCTTTTATTTTTGAATTAGCTTTTATATTTTCAGTTTTCATTTAAGTTTTAGTCATTTTACTATGTGCTTTCATCATTTTTATTTATTTATTTATTTTTTTTAAATATTTCTGTGTATCTTTATATCTATTTCAGTTTTGGCATTTTTGTACATCAACTTTATATTTTAGTCTTTTTTTCATGCAAGTTATTTAAATTTTTCTCTAATATTTATACATTTTATTTTCAGTTGCTTTTCATTTAATGTAAACTATTATTTGTAGTTAACAGCAATAACCTTGATTACAAATAGCTACTTTTTGTTAACTTCCTCCATCCATCCATCCAGTCAGCATTCTGGATCAGGAAAATAGAGTTTAACTCTAAAACCCAAAATCCCTTTATGGCAATTCAGTCCACTCGTTGGCCATCTTGGCATGTAGTATCTCACTGAACTCATTTAGCCAGTGTGGTAATGTGTGACTTTAATATGTATTTGAAGAGCAGATGGTAGTTTTTTGATGTTACACTGAAGCTAACAAAGGATCAGAGCATGAGTAACAGGAAATGAGTGAGGATATGTGAATATTGGTGGATATAAAGCCTGGTGAATGTGATTCTGGGAGCCATCATGGTTGTGTGAAATTACAGACCCATTGAAGAATTCTGGAGAGGTTTTTCGAGCAAAAGACAGGAAATTGTGTCACATTTACCTCTGTACTTCAGACGGTTAAACTCCTGCAGGTTCTGCATGTTGACCGCTGCAGTGGTGTGGGAAGCCGGCCTCCGGATGGGGACTTGTTTGCGTAGTCTCGCCACTTCAAAAACATCCTCTGGGAGGTGCTCTCTTGGCCTGTTCAATATGTAAGGCATAAGGGTCAGAGGGACAACATAAACCTTACAAGGACGATCTTGCATGGTTTATTTTATGATATTGACCAGTTGACGGTGCATTATCCCATATTACATGGCTACTTACCAAATAAATAGGGACAGTGGTCAAATATACAGTTTAGCAGTCATTATTCCAGAGAATATTGATCACTACTGTTCTAAAGAACTTCATTATAGGTGCTAACAGACCACATGTGTTCTGAATGTGTCTGTGCAGGATGTTTTCTACCTGCTATTAACAGGAGGGGTGTGATCATTTCTATTAGACTGCATCAGTTCCCCCTCCAGACGTCTCTGTTCACTCCGCAGCTGCCTACGCAAGGCTGATAACTCCCTGATCACTGTACGCTTTTCTTCTAAAACACAAAGTCAGTATACATTTTAGGGATATGGTCCTGTACAGCTTTGGTGGCTAAAGGATGTAATACAAGTTACCTGTGGCCCTGATCTCGTTCCTGCGGGCAGGCACTGGGGGAGAATGTGGTGCTGACATTGATCGCATCTGTTTGAAACAAATAAACAAACTGTAATTAGTCACATGTCATTCACTTAGAAGTTCCAATCTAAGTGGGTGGTTCTTATAAAAAAAAAAAATGCTGTAATGTGGACCCTATTGAGTGTTTTTTCAGCTTTGTTTTTGTGTTTTTTTTGTTGTTTTTTTTAAACTAACACATTGTAACTTTCTTTTTGTTATGAAGATCACATTAAATTGGTCTTGGAAACATTTTATTATATTATATTAAAATTATTTGTTTAATGTACATTATTTCCATCTCCAAGCTATGATTTTGCAAGAAGTTTGCAAAGAAGTTTTGATAGACCTGGTATTGCGTGACTCCTAGTTGAGGGTTCCAAGTCGTCTTTTATTTCCTGAAGCAAATTAAAAATAACATGGCTTGGCAAGCTATATTTTCGTATAATGTGTTCTTCTGGCATTCCAAATTAATAAGTGTGGAAAAAAAAAAAAAAGAAATAAAAAAAAAATAATAATAATAATAATAATAATCACCTCCCTTCCACCACACTCTCTCTGTTCTCTGCCGTGCCTCCTCTAGCAACAATAATTGCAGCCATTTCAAGCGCACAATAGTTCAAGACATGCTTTTTTTTGGGGGGGGGGGGGGGGGTGTTAAATAATGGCACAAATTTCAGTAATTTGACGAGAGCAAATGTTAGTAAATAGCTAGTTGTTGCGTGATTCATTTGAATACGGTTTTGCACTGGCACAAGCTGTTAGTAAAACCGGCCCAAAATATTTAAAATATTTCATTTGAGATATGGCATAAATGACAATGAAAATGTATTGGGAATTTTAATGACTTCCACAAAAAAAAAAAAACCTGATGCAGGTTTAAACATGACTGGACACTGTTTAATGAACAAAATAAACTAGTGAGTTTGTAAAAAGTGTTTATTTTTTTTAATAAATGTGCTCATAATTGAATAAAAACCCAAGCACTGCCATAATAGATGGCCTATGAAGCAAGAAGTAGTTGTGCGCATATGTGTCACTCACAGATAGAGTTGCAGAAGAGCGGTGGCTCTCCACCGATGGAGGTCTGGGCGTCTGTTGACGTAGTTTTTTCTGCAAGGCTGGTAGGGGCGGTGACGGTGCCCTGTGGATCTTTTGGTATTTGAGAACAATGTGTCAGCACATTGTGTGCACATATGAACAAATGTAACAGATGATAATGTGCAATTTTCACCTCTTCCAAATGTGTCTGTTTCTCTATCTCCTGTTTCTTCCTCAGGGCTTCGTTCTCCTTCTCCTCTGCTTCCTTCCTCATTTTCTCAGCCTCTTTACGGCGTTCTTCAGCTTGCCTGACCAGCTCCTCATTTTTGGCCATTTGCTATAAAATAGGTGACCGAAAGGAAGCACATCCTGTGATTCTGTACCTCTCTTTCAACCTACATTGTCATTGTCCATCAAAAAAATAAAAACATTTCAACAAGTCATTTCAATAGGAATCTACACAATCTGGAATTTTGTGTGACGGCGAAAGAATTTCCCCACACAGTTCTTCGCATTGGATTCAAGTTAATCAAGTACTGAAATGGACATAGACCTTTTTGGCTGTTAAACTTTACCAACATTTTGCTAATGCGACTGCTGGTAGATGCTGTAACTACACCATTATAAGGGTAAAAAGCATATTATATCATTGACAGCCATTCAAATCTAGCTGTTTTTTGGGGATTATAAGGGAAAGCTTATCGTTTGCCGTTTTTTTTTAGTTAGGACACTCGGTTAAAGCCTTTAGAGGATAGACTATTTCAAGCTTAACACACTCATATATTCAATCTGGGTCAAGACCAGTGCTTCAAAGTGAATACATCTTCCTCTCGGCAGGCCATTTTTGGGCTTCGCATGATATAACTGCAAAACAAGAACCTCTTTCTCTTTCTGACGCTTCTTCTCCTGCTCTTCCTCGTACTCCCTTTGGATCCGAGCTCGCTGTTCGGCCAGCCGCCTCTCTTCTTTCTCTTCCTCGAGCCTGCATCGCTCCCTCTCTTCTGTCTCCTTTTTTCTCTTTTCCTCGATCTGTTCATCCCAAAGATGATGACAAAGTGAGACGGTGGGCCAAAAGCACAGACAACAGAATCCAAAGCTGACTGAATGTGGCAAGCGGGTCTGTACCTGTTGTTTTAAACAATCCTTGTACTTTTCCTGATCATGGAGCTTCTGAGGAGTGGGCAGTTCATTGAAAAGGTTACCCCGGGGTTGCACAGATGGCTGAGAAGAGTAAAAACCTGCAAGATCTACAGGGGCAGAAAAGATTTTAATATGCATAAATTGTATTTTTTTTTTTTAAATTACATTCACCCTATTCATGGACCACCAACTAATAACCTGGAGCATGTCTTTGCAGATATTTAAATTTCAATTCCATTTAAATTCCTCTCTAGTTACATACTTTTTGTGCTTGTGATTCATATTGTAATTCTTTGGCCACAGTACTTGATGCATGAGGTAAAGTTTCTGTCACCTGTCCTAGAAGCCACTGGAATCCGGGCTACTCTGCCTCCGGAATCATAAGCTTCCACATTTGTTTTGTGCATTTGTTTCAAATCACCTGGAAACACAAAAACATGGCATTACTATAATATATACCATACATTTTCAGTATCAGTTTGATGATAAAAAAAATATACCATGGACTGAATACATATACAAGTTATATAGATTTTTTGTTTCCAATCCAAAATCTGTATATTAATTGACACCACTAAGCAACTGTAAGTGGAAAGATTGTAATTTACGTTACAGTTCAAAAGTTTGGGATCAGCAAGTTTTGTTTTTTTTTTTTGGAAAGAAATAAATACTTTTATGCAGCAAGGACACATTAAATTGTTCAAAAGGGACTGTAAAGAAGATCTTTATAAAATTATAAAGTCATTTTAAATTACTATATTATTTTAAATTATTAAAATGTTTCATAATATTACTGTTTTTACTGTATTTTAGATTACATTTAATCACTGCAATGGCAATGACTTACTGAACATAAGAGACCTCATATAAGTGAAAAATAAATAAAAGGGAGGTTTAGAGTATCAGCTTGTAATACTATAATTGTAATTATATAGTATATATATATACTCACTTACTCACATGAATCTAATTAGCATTTTATTAAAATATATAGTTTTGTCTTGAAAAAAATTTGCCCATAACAAATAAATTATGAGAATTAACAGTTTAATATTTACTAGTATATTAAACTACACTGAGCATTTTAAGACTTTTCTCTTTACTATCAAAATTCCCATGATTATTTCTTGATTTTCCACGACCATAGGAACACTGATACATATAAATATCTTTGTCAAATGTAAAATAACTCAGGGCTGTACTAAATAAAATAAATTAAAAAATGCATTATAATGCTTTTTTTAAAAAATTGATTAATATCTTGCAGATCCCATCATTTGCTGATTGCACTAATTAAATCCTTATTAAACTGCAGTGATTGCAGCTGACTGTGGATATGGAGTCGACTGAGTGAAGTATGAACACTGCATGCGTACTGATGAGGTTTCCATGATCATCTCTAAGAGGGGCTCCTCCTCCTGCTCTTCCCCAGGGCTCGTAGGCCTTCATCTCAGCCTTTATTTTAGCATCATACAGCTCTTTTTCCACCTTCTCACGATGCCGTCTCTGCTGTCGTTCTTGAATCTGTTCACCACAAATTTTACAATTAGGCTTTGTTCACACTGCACATCATCTGATTTGTTTTTCAAATCCCAAATGAAAAACAAGTGTAAATCCTATCTGACACATTTCCACAAATCAGATTTGAATTATTCATGGGGTTTTTGCGGTTCAAACTACAAACAACAAAACAGATGAGAAATAAAATGGATTTTTGCATGCCTGCCTGAAAAAAAATCTCAATATTGTAAGAACGTAACATCAAAATCATAGTAGTATTACTCAACATGTTGTAATCAGACTTTAAAAGTACACTTAGAGGAGGAAAGTTCAAACTTTCAGTTCACTACTTTAAACCAACCCTGATCTGCCTTTAGATTCCCTTTGCCTTGGGAAATAGCGGATTCCGCTCAGATCTCTTCCTGTCAGACTGCTGAAGTTCTTGGTAAACTCAACACGGATTAGCATTCAAGGCCATCCGTCTTCAAACCCTTCACTGCACTATTTCAGACTCAATGATCTTGCAACCAGGCAGTTAAACAAACATCTTTCTAGCTATATATCTTTCAGTATCAAAGTTACCCTGAGGAAATAGGGAGGACAAATTGCATTATACTCCTCTAAGTCCTTCATCGGTGTCCACAGCCATTATGATATAAAGATATCATCTGACATCCCACTGAGCTGAACCTAAACCTGCGGCCAAATCAAGCAAATCACTTTATAACATTTATGCTTTGCAACAGCATATCACCGCTTTTCATTAATAGGGTACGTTTTGATGTGCCATTACATTTTTAAAAGCATTAGAGGCACAAAATCCTTTTATTTTGCTTTGTACAGAAAACTATTAGATACAGTGCCATTCAAAAGTTTGGGGTCAATAACTTTTTTTTATATATATATAAAATATATATTTATCCTTTTGTTCAGCAAGGATGCATTAAACTGATCAAAAACTGACATTTACAAGTAAAGACATCCCAACCCGATCTCACGGCAACTCGTACATATTTTACGAGGTGGCTAATTCGTATGATTTTTGCTAAATTGTACGTATTTTACGAGTTCCCCACTTAAAAATGAATAAATCAGCCCATGTAACATGTAATACTTTAATAATTGACTAAAGAAATACAGTTCTTTATTTATAAAAAATAAACAAATCTTTCCTGTGAAATTCAGTAATTCTGTGAAGTACATAATAAATAATATTTTGGCATTCAAATACATCGCGAATACGGAAACATTTGGTTTCAGTTTCGTTTTAGCCTAAATGAATTCGTTTTGGCTTGTCGTTTATAGCTAGCTTCTTATATTTTTAATTCTTGTTCTTTTCTAAATACTGTTAATTGAAAGAATTTGTTGTGGAGTGAGGGGAACTAAAATAGCCGATGTTTACAGTGTTTATTATAATGTTTGTAAACATTTCATGTAGCATTAGGCCTATTTCTGAATGAAATAATAAAATGTGACTTATACACGACTTTTCTCTCTCTCTCTCTCTCTCTCTCTCTCTCTTCTCTCTCTAAAAACCGCAATTTTTTATATGCATAGCATATTTTAACCATGCAGCAAACCTTTTTAAATATTTTGATAAATTACTGAAAAAAAAAAAAAAAAAAAGACTTTTTAAACCGTTTAACTGATTGTATTAATCGGTCAAGGGGAAGAAAAAAAGAAAAGAAAGAAAATCGGCCAACCATATCGGCCAAAAAAATCGACATCATATATCAGCCATCGGCTGCCCTGACTTCTAAATATCAGCATCAGCATCGGCCAGAGAAAAACCATATCGGTCGACCTCTAGTGTACACGCAATTAACTTTTATCCAACATAATTTAATAAATGATTTAATTTTAATTAATATTATCATGAAAAGTAGCTAGTTTTAATAAATGTCTCTGTATCATCACTCCTTAAATGACTTCATGATTTTGGTCCAATGTCTGAGGCTTTGATGTCATAATTCTGACATAAATTAGTTACTAATATTCAACTCGTTGTAATAACACTGGTAATTAAAAATTATTAATTAGTACATTTTTGTTGATTAAAATGCAAAGCTGTGTAACCCTGTTACTGCACCTTTCCGTAAATTAAATTAAAATCACCTGCTATGGCATGATAATTAATCTCATAACATAAATTATTGTGAGAGTACCTGCTGCTTAAGGGCTTCATGATAGCTAACAGCACTTTCCTTGGGCTGGTGCAGCCTCTCAGGAGGAAAGAACGCCCGTCCTGATGGAACAACTCCAGCATGGCTGATCGATCTATGGAGAGACAGAGATAAGCATTATGTAGTATTCTGTTATATCTGAACAAATGTGCCCCCTACTGGTACCTCAGCATAATTTGCCATAAAAATATGACCAAGTAACTCAAAATTATGACTCTATTCAGTTATGACTCTATTCAATCTATTCAGAAATTCATATTTCCACAGAATGTATTGATTTAAATGAGGTGCAACTAAATGACAGTTAAATAAGCCACTGTCATGTGACCAACTAAACTAAAAAAAAAAAGCTAAATAATTGACATTTTGTACAAAAAGACATGCTTACTGTGTGAGGCCTCCATAGGGAGGCTGCAAAACGGGCCATTGTGATTCTGGAGGGATGTGTGCCTGCTGACCCACTGCTGGTCCATTTGACACAAACAAAACAAACAAATCACATTAAACATGCAATCAATAGCTACATTCATCCTAAAATAGGCAAGGACTCCAAACTATAAAGCAACTACTGCAGAAACAACTTTTGTATTGCAATACTGACCAACACAAATATCAATCAATGACAGATGAGAATGACATACATAGCACAGATGTATTTATTTTATCCAAATTTGATATATGTAGCTATGCTAAAGCAAAAATAGGCTACTTACAGTGGGGCAAATTGGGGTCTAGAGGATTTCTAGCTCCATAATAGTAATATGCATTATCATAAGGAGTCTGATAGGACTCAGCGAGGGGGGGGACCAACGGAGGATGCGCACCTGTAATTCTGACATCAGAAAACAGACATGTTTCATTAAACATACATAAAATCCTGTCTATAGTATTATTAAGGCATATTATTAAATAGTTTATCTTTTGTTTTCAGTACAATTACATTACATTTCAGTACAACTGAACACAAAATCTAAGAACATAATTCAAAATCTGATACACACCTTGGGGCAACTATCTCCCCCAGGGTTCTTGAGAGGCTTCTGTGATTGTCTTCAGTAAAAGAGGTGGTATCATTGGCCCCAAGCCCTGCTCCAGCCTGCAGACCAAGGCCTGGTGTGTTAGCCAGCCGGCTTAAGACAGTGCTGTGATCTAGAGATGGAGACTGGAAAGCAACACGAGGTCTCTCAGGGGGTGCTGTTTCCTTTGGTGCCTGTGGAGGTCTCTCTTCTTTGAGCCGCCTGGCCGAGTCAGCCCTGAACTCTTCCAGACCCAGCCCTGGGCGGTAGGGTACGTCCCTTCTCCTGCCCTCATGTTCCTGGGTCACGGCACCAAATTGTTTGATTCGGTCTGGCTATAGGAAAAAAAGGTGAGATGGCTGTAAATAAGAACACAGAAGGTGTTGCACAACTATGGCTGCAATGAAAATGTGTCAAAGTCCAGTCTATCGGGTCAATTTCAAATTCTGTTCCAAAGTGAGATAGGAACAAAAACATTTTCTTGCATGCTATATTACAAGTCTTTTAAAGTTAAAGTCTTTTAAAATTACTTTGTGTGAGGAACAGGCCAAAATTCAAGTTATTCACTGATAATCACCTATTTAATGTAGTGCATGTTTCGTACTGTATGAACTACTTTTTTTTTTGTTAGATTTTTTTTTTGTTTTGTTTATGTTTAATTATGGACACAAATTTCAAATGGCCATAAGAAAATAAAGCACATTTTAGAACATTGAGAGATGTTGCATACTGAATATTTCATAACAATTTACAGAACTTAAAGACAAAATTACAAGAAAGTTTTTGCATAAAATAAGGTTTATTTCTTTTTATTATTACTTCATAATTATTATATTATATTTTTACTTCTTGTTCTTTAAATTGCTCTGAAAATACCATTATGCAAAAAAAAAAATTCTAATATTTAAATCTTAAATATTAAAAAATATAATATAACATAAATCATTATGCTTATTAATCTTTTTTTTTTTTTAAATCCTTTTCTTTAAATTTAAAATTTAATCTTGAAACCATATTAAATCTAAATGTAAAACAATGAATATTCAAAGACTAAAAACCTTTTTTTCTGGATCAACAGCACCTGTTGCAGCCACTCTCAACTCTAGCTCCTTCTCCCTGCAAAATTGAGTTTAGATGGTGAAGTGAATATTTGAGCCCGTACAGCAGTGATACTCAAATCTGGCTCGCGAGATCCACTTTCCTGCAGAATTTAGCTCTAACCCTGATCAAACTCACCTATCTGTGATTTTCTAATGATCCTGAAGACACTGATTAGCATGCTCAGGTGTGTTTGATTAGGGTTAGAGCTAAACTCTGCAGGAAAGTGGATCTCGCGAGCCAGATTTGAGCATCACTGCCGTACAGGTTTTAATTCAAATTCCTACACTCAGCAAATCAAATATTTGATGTTTCTCACTTCCTTTTGTTCTTTTGTTGTTCGGCTATTTGCTGTAGCAACTCCAGTCTGTACTGTTCCTTCCTCCTCTGAGAGACCTCATCCCCTTCAGTAGCACCTAAATAACCCAGTCACACAAATACACACAATTTTTACATACTCTACTACATACAGTTTGATTTGACCCAACACTCGTTGTCTTACCAATCATGAGTCCTGTAGCAAACTCAGTCATGTTCTGCTCGTTGACAGATCTGCTTTGCGCTGGAGTCAGTGCTTGTAGACTACATCAAAAAAAAATAATAAAAAATAAATAAATAAAAAATTCACACAAAGGAACAATCCAGTGTCTTACACTAAACACACCCTGATCTCTGCAGCCCCGGCCAAACTATTACGTCACACATCACATATACAGTGAATTAAAAAGCCTGGCTGCAGAGCCATCAGAGGCTTTGAGCCTCCCCATCAACACCAATCAATACAATCCCACTGACAGAGTCGACAATAAATCCAGCCGATCCACCAAAATCAGCGTTTCCTGTCTCTGTATTGTTAGAAACCCTCAAGTAGAAAAATCCTACAAAAGACATGAAATCTTAAAGGTAAAATGAAAACTGAAAACCATCATGTCTTTCTTTTTTTCCCCACCACAGGCAGACTCAAAGGCAGCAAATTGATAGGAGGGTTTATAAATACAGACTTCTGCTAGAGTAATTGCCACTTCAGCTATTTGATTCACTGCAGTTTTATTTTCAGTGAAAGATTGGCTTTAAACCCCAATTACTCTAATTGCAGATCAGTACTTGAGTTGAAGTGCAGTTAGGGTCTGTCTATTCTCCTGACAGCTGTCTGCATTGACTGTGTCTAGTAGGAAAGACGTCAAATTTAACAGAGATTACAGCCTGTACAACCCTTCTACTTTCTACATTTGCTTATATTTGGCTCTTCAGCTGTTCAAGTTATTTTTATTTGAATGTTGCTATGGTGATGATTTTTTTTTTTCCGCAGATATAGTCAGTTTGGTTGAGGCTGTTAATTTGACGTCCTCTACAAGAAGTTGTGAAAAACACCATCTGCTGATGTTGTGTCTTGATATTATTGTAAAAATACATTTAGGCCCTCTTCCCTGCTTAAACCACCTTCTTTCCATTTATACAATAAATTGCACTATTACGTGTATGTATGTGTATATATATATATATATATATATATATATATATATATATATATATATATATATATATATATAAACAATTTATACAATATATTAATACAATTTATACAATATATTGCACATATACATATATATATATATATATATATATTTTTTTTAACAATACAATTATAATTTTAATAATATTTTACAATACTGGTGTTTTTAATGTATACTGAATTATTTAATTATTTATAATGTGAGAATTATTTATCATGTTTATTAGCCATTGTACTAAAATATCTGACCACACAATGCCACTAATGACCAATAAAAATTATGTTTTGTTAATTTGTGATAAATCTGTACACTTCACATTTGAATGTTGGAAAATCTGCACTGCACACTTATTTATGGTAAAATGTGTTGGTAATACACTACCAGGCAAAAGTTTTTGAACAGTAAGATTTTTAATGTTCTTAAAGAAGTCTCTTCTGCTCACCAAGCCTGCATTTATTTGATCCAAAGTACAGCAAAAACAATAAAATTTTGAAATAGTTTTACTATTTAAAACAATTGTTGATGTAATGTAATTTATCCCTGTGATCAAAGCTGAATTTTTAGCATCATTACTCCAGTCACATGATCCTTCAGAAACTACTCTAATTAAAAATCTTACCGTTCAAAAACTTTTGACTGGTAGTGTATGTGTAAAATGTCTCTGAAAACATTATTAAATAAACCAAAAATATTTTACTTTATGCAAGCAACATTAATGTTTCAAAATGCAATTATATTCCAGAAAATCTAGTCAATGGTCATGCATAGGGCTGAATTACACAGATATATCATTTTGTGAATGACATACACTCATAATCCATGCCAATCCATGGGGTTTTCATCAGAGTTCCATATGGGCCTAATTATAACCTATACATATGACTCGAGACAGAAGTCCCTCAGAAGAATATTATGTTTCCTCAAATATAACCATATCAACTTCTGAGTGCCACCAAAATAAACAGGAACCAATAGAGAGAACATGTAAGATGCACCTGTGTGAGCTGTTGTCGTGTTTTCCTCCTCTCCTGGTTTTGCCCATGTCTTCCTGTACATTTCTATTCCTCTCCTTCTCTAGGAGCTCTAGCTCCTCATCAGAACTGGTGTGATCTCGGAGAGGGCCTCCCCAGCGATCAGGCGTCTCTACCCAGTGTCTCCGTGGCTTTGATACCTTAGGCACTCCAGAAATGGGCTCAGTCAGAGTGGCAACATCCCTTTTTGAGGACACAGTGTTCTCCGGGCTCTGACTGGCCCTTTGTGCTTGTACCTCTAGAGAACCAGCAGGGTACTTTGGAGTAATAGGGCCAAAACAATCTCGCTCCAGGGCCTGACAGAAACATGATCAACATATGCTGAGGATTCAAGGCAAGGTTTAAGTCTACAGAATATTAAAAGAATAGTTCACCTAAAAATAAAAAATTTGCTGAAAATTTCACTGGAGGAAGCAATATTATGGATAGAGGAGTTGCTGGAGGTGACAGTTTATACCAGTGATACTCAAATCTGGCTCGCGAGATCCACTTTCCTGCAGAGTTTAGCTCCAACCCTGATCAAAACTCACCTACCTGTGATTTTCTAATGATCCTGAAGACACTGATTAGCATGCTCAGGTGTGTTTGATTAGGGTTAGAGCTAAAATCTGCAGGAAAGTGGATCTCGTGAGCCAGATTTGAGTATCCCTGGTTTATACATTAAGTTAATACATCTTAATGATGTATTTGACAAATACACAGCTTCTAACATTAATTGTCGTGTTGATCACCTGTGAAATTATTGTGATGTTTTTATCAGCTGTTTGGACTCTCATTCTGACACCACTCATTCACTGCAGAGGTTCAATTGGTGAGCAAACGATACAATGCTAAATTTCTCCAAATCTGTTCCAATGAAGAAAACGTCATCTACATCTTGGATGGCCTGAACTGTCAGCAAATTTTCATTTTTGGGTGAAGTATTCCTTTAAAAATGTTTAAATTGAGGTTCAATAAGGACATATGTGAAGGTTACTTATTCCTAATGTTGATGTATAGGTAATATATCGACAAAATAGTGTTTTTTTTCATTCAAACCTGTAGGGTAGTTGAAGTTTTCCCTATTTTCAGTGCTCCCTCTTGCCCTCGGAGAAACACATTATATTCCTTGTTCCTCTCATCCTGCAGTTTCTCCTGGGTAGAATCATAAAACTGTTACATAAATAGAACAAAACATAAAACATTTCTATGGTAATAATAAACAATTATTCATAGTATAAGACCTCTTTTACGTTTGTACGAATCTCAGATTTCAAATGTGTACGCAAAACAGATCTGCAGTCCAGCAATAAACTGGTTGCCACTAGACACCTTATCCACTCAGAGTAAGCAAATCATTTTTCATGTCACTGAGGGCTTGCCAAACATTAAGGGTGGGTCTTTGTGCAGTGGATTGAACCAGGTCATGGCACCAAATGCGGAATTTGCTCTAGCGATGCCTATGTTTACAGATGGACAACAAACACATTTTACCTTCGCTGATCTCCGTTCTTTTATGGGGAGAGACAGCATGCGGGACTGTGGAAGTGGATCAGCAATAATTTGATTTTTTTTCTAAGGAAGAAATAAAAGAAATTAAAAGAGAAAAAAAGAAAAAAGAAACAGGTGTGCAAGTCATTTTTATTATATATTTCAAATATTTATTGAAATATTATATTTCACTGTATTATATCAAAGAAGAATTGTACCTCAGACATAAAGTGCCGGTAATCGAGGCGTAGTTCTTGCTTTAACATTTGCTTTTTTCTTTCATATTCCTCTCCAAGAGGTAAACTGAGGCCAAAACTCTCTTCTGGAAATAAGAAAACAATATGAAACATCTCCAATAGCAAAAGTGAGAAAGAACAGCCACTGATTTTAAAATGCAATATCTAATATCAAGTATTCCCCATACGAATTTGCCTGAAATTATATTGAAATATACCCTGCCTTTTGTCTGTTTGGATTGTGAAGGTTGTATTTTGTTAGCAGGTTTGATGTTCTCCTTGTTACCAAAACTTGTCTATGAAAGAAGGACAAGTAAAAAACAATGACTTGAAATAGAAATATATAAACATACAAACGTGTTTTAATACATAAAGCAGCACTATTTTAATTAGAAATTAAGATTACCTTCATTTCCATGTAAGGCGCTGCTTCTGTGTTCGCATTTCTCTCCTCCATAAAGTTGCTGATGTTGACATCCATATTCTCCCGAACCAGACTCAGCTGTTAATAAAAAACTCCTGACAGGAAAGAAGGCGTTATCAGATGAAGCTCTTATCAATAACACAAGACTGAATATGCTGCTCTCTGGACATGGAAATGAAGAAAGACTTTGTTTAGAGGAGGAGGAGATGGAGAGGATGGAGAGTGCAAACGCTGCAAAAGCAGAGGTTGTTAGGCAACAACTAACACAACACACACGCCTCAACCTCCCACACTTCAGACAATGGCTGTGTCCCAAAACCTAGTGAAAAGCCGATTGAAGACAGCATTTTTGTGCGGCATTCTGAATCTTGCGCTTTATGTGGAACCACTGCTACTAACTAACTAATATAAACCATTCAAAAGTTGTTCTCACAGCTGAGTGTGATATATATTTCAAAATAAAAGTCCCATTTTTTACTGACTGCCCTTTCAAAAAATGGTAACGATAGCTTCCGTTATATAAACACTGGTTCAATATTTTAAATTAGGAAAAACATTAAACGTTATCCACATAGAATCTGGTGTAGTTTGGTGAATCAAGAGCAAAACTGACCTTTAACGGTTAACTTAAACAGAATCAATACACGAGATCCATGCATGGAAACTGCTCATACACTTGGCACAGAACAAAAAAAATATTTATTTGTGTGTGTGTGTGTGTTTTTTTTATTATTAATATATATGCATAATCGCATAGAAGTAATGTACATGCAAATTAATTAAAATGCAAATTAGAAATTAATGTACCATATGTGGCCAGACCCCCAGAACTGAAAACATGCCATGCTTGGTTCAGTCCAGCAGATGGCACAAACAAATGTTTGATTGTGTACAATCACTAATAAGGTTGCAAGCAGCCACGTGAACATCTATGGATGGCTAAACAGATGCAAGGCAAACATGCTGTAAATCTGACTTATATCAGCTGTTTCAGTTGAAATGAGTCTGTCATAAGATGAAATATCATGTCTGTTTCAATGCTGATGTGTTGATTTGTCTTTATCTTGAATTGTGATATCAAAGTGCTATAAGGATATTTCCTAATTCCTCATATGAAATGCTTAATGGAAGAAAAGTGTTCCTGGAAAAGCTCTCTAAAACAGTTGTAACTGCAACTTCTAAAAACTAGACTACAAACATGGTCTAACATTAAAAATCAACAGACAGACAGACAGACAGACAGACAGAGATTGATATTTTTTTACTATAATTTTTGTCCTAAAACTTGAATTGTGTATAATTTCCTGTTAAATATATTTAATCATATAAAATGTATTTAAATATATGAAATTATTTGTTTTCTTTGCGCTTAGAACGACAGACAGAGATAGATAGATAGATAGATAGATAGACAGACAGACAGACAGACAGACAGATAGATATTTAAATTATATTTTAATAAAATATTTGTCCTAAAAATTGCATTGTATATAATTAAATGTTATATTTAATTATATACAATTTATTTATTTATTTATTAGCTTAGAGTGATAGATTAAATACAACAATTTAGAGATAGATTAAATATATTTTATTAAAATATTTATTATATTAAATTAATATATTCAATTATTTGTATTGTTTGAAGCTTAGAATGACAGACATACAAATAGAGAGACAGAGATAGGTTGAAATGTTTTTTACTATAATTTTTGTCCCAAAAAATGTATTGTATATAATTTAATGTTAAATATATTTAATCATATAAAATATATTTAAATATATAAAACCATTTGTTTTCTTTGAGCTTAGAATGACAGACAGACAGACGGAGATAGATAGATAGATAGATAGATAGATAGATAGATAGATAGATAGATAGATAGATAGAAAGATAGATAGATAGATATTTAAATATAATATTTGTCCTAAAAATTGCATTGTATATAATTAAATGTTATATTTAATTATATACAATTTATTAGCTTAGAATGATAGATTAAATACAACAATTTAGATATTAAATATATTTTAGCAAACTATTTATTATATTAAATTAATATATTCAATTTGTTTTGTCTGAAGCTTAGAAAGACAGACACACAAAGAGAGATAGGTTGAAATAATTTTTACTATAATTTGTCCTAAAATTGTATTGTGTATAATTTAATATGTTAAATATATTTAATCATTTAAAATATATTTAAATACATTAAATTATTTGTTTTCTTTGAGCTTAGAACGACAGACAGAGATAGATAGATAGATAGATAGATAGATAGATAGATAGATAGATAGATAGATAGTTTTGTCTTTAATTATATTAAATATAATTTAATATATTGAATTATTTGTTTTCTTTTGAGGAAATTAATTTGCATTGCCAGAGATGACGGCTGTCTGGCGTGCGTGCTGTACTGTTTTGCGTTTGATAAATAACTCTTGACTTCTTATGTTTTCTCATTGGATCTTCACACTTCCGCTTGGCGGATCCAGGCTAGTCGAAGTGCATGACGTCATTTCCGCTCGTGTCTTGCCAGGGAGGAGGCGGGGTGCTGAAATGACATTCGGCCCCACCAACCAAAGCATATTTCCCGAAGCCCCGTTGATTAGGAGCAATAAAGCGCTCTTGACATCCGTCCAGGAAGACGGAGACACATATTAGACAGATAGCTGGCTGAACACCTTACGGCAAAATGGCGGCGGGTAATGTCAACCCGTTTAACGTGAGTGATTCGGAGGAGGAAGCGGAGCAGAGGCAGGATGGCGCGGACACCGAGCGCAGCCCGAGTGATGAAGCGCAAGGCCACAGCCTCGGTCCCTTCTCCCCGCCGGCGTACTCCGAGCCAGCCGTCCTGCTGTCCAGCAACAGAACCAGCCCGAGTGTGGACGGTATCCCCGCGTCGGCCGCTGCGGTGGCTGGGATCGGAGGAGGAGGCGCAGAGACTCGGGTGTCGCTGGATGCGATCGCCGCACAGCTACTCCGGGATCAGTACATCCTCACGGCCCTGGAGCTGCACACTGAGCTCCTGGAAGCAGGTCGCGAGCTGCCTCGCCTGCGGGATTATTTCTCCAATCCAGGCAATTTCGAACGGCAGAGCGGAACTCCACCCGCATGCAAAGAGCAAGGTGTCGGTCCTGGAGGTCCGCTTAGTAAGTCATGAGATAATATGTTTATAATGTAGGTCCAACTGCAATAAAATCTAGTCTTCCTGTATGAGGTAATGGACGTGTTTCAAAACCTACGAGACCGCATATCCTACTCAAAAACATTTCAAACCAGTCTAAAATGGTTTAGTGGTCTCCTAACCTGGTTAGACTGGCAGGTTTTACGGTTTTAGACACTTGTCAGCTGGTCGACGAGCTTAACTAGCTGAATTCCACTTGACAAGTCTGGAAGACCAGCTAGACTACGTAAACCAGGTAGGGAGACAATCTTAGTCTGGTTTAAGATGTTGTTTTACAGCAGGATACATAGTAAGCACTTAAATTAATGACCAGAAATGCTGTGTAGGTAAGCAGATTACTAGGTTTTGTTGTTGGATACCTAGTTAGCACATAAACTATGTACAGAATTGCTATTTAGTTAGGCTGCTTACTAGGATTTGTAGCAGGATTCCTAGTTAGTACCCAGATTAATGCACTAAAATGCTCTCTAGGTAGGCAGCTCACTAGGTTTTGTAGCAGGATACCTACTTAGTATCCAATTAATGCCCCAAAATGCTGTCTGGATAGGCAGCTCACTAGGATTTGTAGCAGGATTCCTAGTTAGTACCCAGATTAATGCACTAAAATGCTCTCTAGGTAGGCAGCTCACTAGGTTTTGTAGCACGATACCTAGTTAGTACCCAATTAATGCCCAAAAATGCTGTCTAGGTAGGCAGCTCACTGGATTTTGGAACAAAGCCACTCTTTTCTTTTGCTCTTTACTCAGCCATAAAAATACATCAACACAGCAGATGTTCAAACTAGTAGCTACCTAGACTACCTGTTAATTTCATATTGCTGTTTACTGTGCTTCAGTCTAATGGATTCAAGTACACTGGCTTGTTGGGGAGGCATTTTTGGGCTGGATTGTATCTTTGTTGTTTGATGTGATGTGAAGTCTTCCCACTGACCCCAGCTGCGCAGGTGCAGGATAGAAAGAGGAGAAAAAAAGATGCTCATATGAGGGGTATGTAAAACCTGACTGTGTGCAGTGATACATGGGATTGATGTACTTTGTTTGGTGTAATCAGGAATTCTTTTCGTGTTCTGTCTTTCTGATACCTTTGCTCCTAAGTGAAGTTTCTTATCTGATAGCCTGCACTTGTCTGCCTCTTACTATTTGCCTTTCAAAGCATGACGTTTGGATTTGTTTTTCTCGATTACTAGGTTGCATGTAGTTGCAGTGTGGATTTACAATTGCAAGATCGTATCTAGTGTTGATCATTTATAGAAGAATTTCATTGATTAAATATTTAATTTTGCAAGACAATCGAGCTGATTGTTCTTAGAAATAGGTTACAAAAATCAATAATCTAAAGGGAAAGTTCATGCAAAAAATTGAAATTCTGTCATCACCCTCCGAAGCTAGTGTCTTTCTTTTGTGGAACACAAAAGAAGATATTTTGAAAAATACTGGCAACCAAAATGTTTTGGTTACCATATTTGGACAAAAAGACAAAATAGCTTCTTTTATGTTCTATAGAAGAAAGAATCTCTTTTGAAACATCAGGGTGAGTAAATGATGACAGAATCATCTTTTTGGGGGGTAAGCTGTCCATTTAAGCCCCACCTTAAAAAATGTTGTTGACCAATCAACTGTTGCCATTTACCATATAATTAGGCAAGCTTTTGTTCTGTGCTATTGCAAGTCAGATGTGTTTGGACAGTTATAGAATATTGCATAAATTATGGGGGAAAATGTTGTCAACTAGTGACACAATGTACCCAGGGAGGTTTTTTTTAACCTTTAAAAAAAAAGTTGTGGACTAAACTGCAACCCTCATTCACAAATTAACATTTATAATTTCAATAAATAAAAATAAATAATGTTAAATAATCAACAGTTTAATAAAAAAAAAAGTTAGGAATAAATAATTTTAATAAAAATAATGTTTATGGCAATTGCAAAAACAACGACAGCCAATCAGAATCCACCTTACTCTGTGTGCAAAACTGTGTGCACACTTACAATAAACAGGACGTTATTGTCCGTTGGTGTGGATGCTAATGTCATTATAGTTTTATTTATAGTGTCTCGTATGAATCTTGTATGATGATAACCTAATGGAAATTTTCTGTGTGGTTGCTGAAGCTTGTGGAAAGACTGCAGGTATTCTACCGTTTGATTGAATGAGGAAATACTGATCAAATATTAGACTGAATGCTTTCAGGTTCGTCCTGGTTGTATCACAGTTATTCCTCAATTTTTATACGGGGTGTTCTTGCGTGATTGCCTGGCATAAGTGCACATCAACTGCACATTTTCTCAGCCTGCTGTTGACTGAACATGTGGGCGGGCATGTTGAAATGGCTTTCATGCAGGCTTATTCACGGTTCAAAACAATCATTAATCCATCTAATCAGCTGCCTATTGCAAAGAGTATTATATCTGAATATTTGTCCCGTTTTGCATGACAGCCATCTTTCCTTCATCGAAGAGGCTTAGATCTGATATTATTAGGATTAGTAAAATTGCATGTAGTCCTGCAACCTTCCCGCAGTACATGAAAACCTTAATTTGTTTTGTAAAATTAAATGACGTAATGATGTAAAATAAAACAATAATTCCAAGAACTCTAAAAGGTTGTTTAGTGATTCCATAGAAGAACCATTTTGGGTTCCCCAATGAACCTTTCAGTGAACAGCTCTTAAAAGAACCTTTTTTTCTTAGGGTGAAGAACATTTTAATCATCTAAAGAACGTTTTTCCACTGTAATGGAAATGGAAATGTTCCATGGATGTTACAGGTTCTTCATGAAACCATTGATTCCAATAAAGAACCTTTATTTTTAACAGTGTAGGTCCGAAAGTCAGGATGTGACCTCATCAGCTGAGTGCAGTGTCTTGTGTGACACGCTCTCCAGGGAAAGGGGGATGCTATTGAAATTAGAAGACTAGACCTGGGCTGCCTGATTTTTTTTTTCAGCTGGCGTACTTGGTCTGCATTGGAGACTGAACCGCACTTAAATGGCTCTTAAATACGTGCCTAATTGCTGCTGACGGCTGTGTATTGACCTGGTTCTAGAACACAGAGGTTTCAGGAACCACAGGGTTTTATTAGCATTATGGAGCAAACCCCCCTCCCCAAAAGAGGATCTGGCAACCAGCTGAGAGGGAGCAGATGGCCCTCAACCACGCTTCTGTCACGTCATTGCAGGAAGAGACATTATCAACACCTCACACGGTCTCGCCGTTTTTTTATCCTTTGGTGAAGAGACGCAGCATCCGCTTGAGAAGCGTTTCAGGGATGAAAGGGCTTCTGTGTGTTTAGGATGTGAGAGGATTTGAAGCAACGCTGAATGAATATTGTAAACTGTATGATGCAGACTTGATTGGATCAGTTTTTGCAAAGCAGCTGTCGGGCTGTCATCAATTGCTGCACAATTGACTGTACCCCCACCTCCCCCCAGCCTATTCATCGAGCTGCGAATGACACACAGCAAACAAACCAGAAGACACCATTGGGCCTTATGCAGCTTTATAAAAGTATTTCAGATCTTCTGATTCTTACTCTACAATATTCTGAAGTCCTGCATTTACCTACTGCCTGCTTACGCAATTAAATTAAAAGATAAAGACCTAAAATTATCAATGGCATCAAGATTCAGGGTTGTTATTGACATTGTTAGTGGTAAAGCTCACTGAATTTTTTTTATGAAGTAAAATTGAAGTCATATGTCAGACAGTATACACTACTGAACCAAATTTTGAATCAAGAAGATTTTTTTAAAGAAATTAATTATTTTATTCAGCAAAGATGCATTAGGATGTGATCAAAAGTGATAGCAAAGACATTTATAATGTTACTTACAAAAGATTTTCCATTTCAAATAAATGCTGTTCTTATGAACTTTCTATTCATTAAAGAATCCTTAAAATGTATCACGTCTTCCACAGAAGTATTATATTAAGCTTAACTGTTTTCAACATTGAAGTGTTATTTGAGCACCAAATCGACATGATTTATGAAGGATCATGCAGATAATATATTAAAACAAAAACAAAAAAAATATTTTAAATTGTAATATTTCACAATATTACTGTTTAATGTGTTTTTGGTCAAATAATGTTTTGTGAGTATTTATTAGATTTTTTTGTATTTATTTTTATTTGATTTTTTTATTTATTTATTTTTTATTTAATTTGACCTGTGCTATGCTATTATGATCCAACTCCATTTTTGGCTCTACATTGTAAAAAAGCTGTTGCACTTCTATGGTGCATACATATGGTAGCTGAAGTGAAAAAGAGGGATCCTTTATGTGGCCCTGAGGGTGTGGCTTTGATTTTTAATTATTGTGGACATTTGCTTTGTAGTTAATGCTTGATTTATTGATTTTGGTAACCCGTGTCTAAGAAGAAATGACTCCTTTTTGTGTAAATCATGTCTTGCTGGCCTAGAATAAGTGTTTATCACTCTCTCAGATTCCTGAGCTACTAAAATAACCTATTATTACTAATACATAACACTTAGTAGCCAAATTCTGATAGGAGCTGTGAAGTTCGCTGATGATCAGCTCTTGCCAAAACACAAGAACTCCCTTTGGTTGTCACATGTCATATAAATAACATTAAATAGTATAGCAATGTTTTGATGTTACACTTTTCATGGAAATAAAATCTACGAATGGTTGACTTATAGTTTTTGCATATTAAACTGGAATATGAGAAAGTGTTTAACATCAAATAAATAAATCATTTCTATTATTGTGTTGGTTAATGTGAACTTTACCACACAGAAGAAAGTATGTGTGCATTTATCGCTTACTCATGAGTCACATGACGCCACTGACATATTGAACAAGAGCCCTTCAATATCATTCCTTGCAGGAAGCATCTTACGCATAGGTCAAGTTCACATATTGCCTTCGCAGAACCACCAGCCCCTCCCTGTCAACCAGTTTGACAAGACGTTTATTCAGCACAGCTCCGTGGCACTCTCACATGTCGGATCTCGGCATTGTCATTCAAGTCACGCCCAGAGAGATTCACAAAACTGTTCCTTCATCAATACTCCTCTGTCCAAGGCTGTGATGGGGAGATCCACTATAATTTAACTACAAGACTGTCATTTGACATGTAGCCAACTGCATTTATACAGAATACAAGCTCACGTTGACATGCAAACACATAAAAAAAATCACCTCTATTTGAAGGCAGGTAAAGGTTCTCATTTTTATTGGTAGATAGCTTTGCAGTCATAGGACTGAGTGCATGAGCTTTACTGCCATCATGTGACACATGCTCAAGTTACTGTGATATTTAGCTTGAGTGACAGAAAATATGGTGCGAGAGCACAGGCATTTAAAGAGGTCATATCATTTAGGCCTATTATATTTTATTTGATTTTACTTTATTTTTCCCAGAGTTGCATTTGTTATGTTTGTCTAGGGTTTTGTGCCAGCAAACATTGAGAGAATTCACTTTTCGTGACCATTTTATGATTTATTTTATTTTATTTTCCTAAGTAAACAAACTTTTAAGGAGTCTTGTTAAAGACTTTTAAAAGTTCTATGCAGAGCCGTAGGTGCTACATACAGTCAGGAATAGAAGAAGACTTTTCTACTTTTCACTCTACTTTTCTTATAGTGTAATAGTATAAATATGCCTCAGTGTGACTGGACAAGTCATGTTTATGAACACAAAATAGATGTTGTTGGTGTGTAACTGAATGGTTACATATTAAAGGATTAGTTCAATTCCAGAATAACCCCCACGCACCCCATGTCATCCAAGATGTTTATGTCTTTCTTTCTTCAGTCGAAAAGAAATGAAGGTTTTTGAGGAAAACATTCCAGGATTTTTCCACAACAGATTGAAGGTCCAAATTGCAGATTCAATGTAGCTTAAAAGGGCTCTACACAATCCCAGCCGAGGGATAAGGAACTTATCTAGCAAAACAATTGGTCATTTTCTAAAAAAATTATAAATAAATTTAATATTATTTACTTTTTAACCACAAATGCTCATCTTGCACTAGCTGTGCGATGCACATGTGCGATTTCACGCATTATGTAATCATGTTGGAAAGGTCCCGTGTGGTTAGTTATTCATCTGTGTACTTCAGTTCAAAAAGGTAGGGTAGGGCGAAGAAATCCATCTCATTTTCTCCTACAACTTCACAATCATCCAACATCGTTTCGCCTTTTTTTGTAAAGGGCGTTTGACTTTCTTTGCACGTTCGCTTTGTAAACACTGGGTCGGAACTTCCATCCAACGTCACGCGTGACCTTTCCAATGTGACCTACATAACCTGTGAGGTTGAGCTAGTGCAAGACGAGCATTCATGTTTAAAAAGTAAATTATTTTTTTAAATAAAATGATGATCGTTTCGTTAGATAAGACCCTTATTCCTCTGTTGGGATCATGTGGAGCCCTTTGAAGCTGCATTGAAACTACAGTTTGGGTCTTCAACCTGTTGGCTGCCATTGAAGTCCACTATATGGAGAATATTTTCCTCAAAAACCTTAATTTCTTTTCAACTGAAGAAAGAAAGACACAAACATATTGGATGACATAGGGGTGAGTAAATTGTCCGGAAATGTTTATTCTGGAAGTGAACTAATCCTTTAATGAGTTGTCGAATTAAAACACATTTCCATAAGTTGTGTTTTTGTATTGGGGAGAAAGTTTTGAGTTATGAAAGTTAAAATATGTTTTCATGAGTACCCAAAGATTAGGAAACATTCGATTTTCTTATGACCTGGTCCCTTTAAAAATATGCAAATAATGTGGAATCTGTAATTCCTAGTTAAGTACCTGAACACTATTATTATATGCTCATTCATCTAAAATTACAAAAATAAATAAATGTGGTTTGTTGCTGAATAACGTGTTACCATGCCAGTGTACACCACACGCTACAATCGTTGGCACACAGAAATAGGGGAGTCCATGTGGAGGCTTGACGTTGGCAATAATTTTCTATCTTCCCTCCAGCAGTGCAGACAGACGGAGAGATCTGTGCTTCTGGAAAGTTTTGGCCTACGTAGAGCCTATTCTCTATAACTGCTGACTGCTTTAGTTTGCCGAAACAAATCAAAATGTCACCACTTTACTTTCTGTAAATGCTAGTTTAGTGTTCTATCTAATAAGGGTGTGTTTTGTTGTGGGTAGAATATGAAACCCTTTAAAGTGGGTGGAACCACTGAATTTAACATCTATTTTTGGTTTGTTTGTTTGTTTGTTTCCAGATCGAGCTGGCAGCATCAGTACATTGGACTCCTTGGATTTCGCACGTTATTCAGATGATGGCAACAGGGAGTCTGACGAAAGAGTGGCAGGTAAGGAAAATTCTGCTGTCAGATCTATCTATGAAGTCAGTAACTCTAACTTTTTTTTTTCTGTGAATTGCATCTGGATGGTCAGATCAGATTTTATCACTTGCAAAATTACAGCATGAACACTCAGTCCTAATGATCATATTTGAAAATCATATCAGATTTGCGGTGTGCCTCATACGCCACGATGGGACAGTTGGATACTAGTTAAATACATTTTCCTTAGCCACAGTGACTGGTCATGTGGTTGGTTTTAAACACGCAAGTGTTCTTGAATTCCTACTTGGTGTCATACGATACTTTTAATAGTGGAAATCTTCAGTCCATTTAATTTGAAACATTTTGCATGCCCTTATCATCATATTAGACCACAATTGACAATAGCCAAATTTTCTATTTGCTAATGCCTTGAATTTCCAAGAACACAATTCAGCAGTTACAGTATGTGGCCATTTTTTAGGCAAAATGAGAAGGAATTGGCTTTACTGGACATTTTTCTGGAAACTATTAGTGGTTCACTGGCTTGTGTTAAACTCTTTTACGAGAGGCGATTTGGTCAGTGTTACCGTATATGACACAAGATTCTTGGCGTTCATGATTGATGTGAATTCACATGGGTCAAACTGTATGGTTCACTGACCGCTTTCATCAGCGGTCTCATAGACGAGTAGGAGGGTTAACTAATAGCCTGAATGCTAAACTTTTTCTAATTGGGCTGTACTGACAATAACTATCTTGCTTTCCTATTTCTTTCCAAGCAAAAGGTTTTCTGGCTCTGAAGTTTTCTCTCTTGTCATTTCCCTGTTTTGATACTTGCTTGGCTAGGTTGCCATACTGTTCCTTGAGCTTTTTTTGTTTCATTAGCTTGAGTTCCTCCCAAGCTTCAGATTCCTACATTATCCTGGCAGATATCGATTTTTCAGAGTGAAAAGTGTTTTGTTACTAATAATTCCTGTGAAAATTCACATCCCCTACCCTTTCCCAACATAAAAAAACCTCCTCAGAGCTGAGCTGTACACAAATATTTACTGGCTACTGGGTAAACAGTGAAGGCAATGAATTGTTTACAAAGTATCAGTATTTCTGCTATCCAGGGATATATTTTGTTTGCGGTCTTTTTAAAGTTTTAACTTTTTCTGATACTATTATTAAGGTCTATTCACACCAAGGCTGCATTTTTAGCATTGAAGAAAACAAAACAACGTGACTGTATGAGCTTATTTTATTTTATTATTTTTATATCAAATCTTTTTTTGAAATTTTTTTTTATTTAATTTTTTTTTTTGTATTTTTAAATTTAATTAATTTTTTTTATTTTATCTCATAATCTTTATCTATTTCTATATTATTTTATTTATTATTTATTTATTTATATATTTTCAGAAAATGAAAATTTTTCGTTTAATATTAAGTAAAGTTGTTAAATATTACATAAAATTGTTTGTAAATATGTGACTTTGTCACTTTAAACTTGGTGTGAACAGGCCTATATTGTATATTAATAAATAAACACTAAAGCAAATAAAAATTCTAAATATATCTAATTGATTTTAGGTAATGGGTATTTTTCATGTGCTCTAAGGTTTTATAAGCTTATTATAAGTGTGATTTTGTTGAAAGCTAATTATGGGTACGTAGAAAGCCTAAGGAACCGTGCAGCAGAATAAGATTGCTTTGTACAAAATGTCACTTTTGCACCCCAAATTGGGCACCTCCTCCCAAATCTTGACCCCTTCAGCGTTGAGCACAGCCCTGGCTGTCTGACCTGGGGTTTATTGGCTGTCTGATGGGTCTCTATTCCAGTATTTCTCTTTCCAATACTGGACCACAAACCATCCAGGCAAGCACACCTTTGCCACTTCTTTTTTTTGCTTGTTCTTACATTTTTCCATTTGTTAAACTTGCATCCTGTGCTATGTTGATCAGCAGCATACGTGCCTTTGTCCCATTTGAGCTCTGCTTTCTCTTAGTTTCCTTTTTTCTGATTTCTTTGTTTCTTCCTCTTCCGTTTGAATTCATCTTTCTTTTTTCCCTGCTTTCTTTATCTGGCCCTGTTCAAGTAGATGGTGTTCCAGAAAACTTATTAGAAAGCAGAGCTTGTGGGAGTCCCACCTGCTGATCATCAGTGCACAGTCATGCAAAGTGTCCTGTGCTCTCCATGCTTCTGTTTCCCGGTGTCTCTGGGTGTGTCTCAATCCGTTCCCTAGTTCATACAGTGCCCAAAGGTTTCTAGGGCTGTCGGATCACAATTGTCCCAATACACTGAAATCTCTGCTTCCTAGAAATTGCCAGAATGCATCATAAGTTTTGAAATGTTATCTGATACTAGAAGAATATTGGTCATTATGTGGTCCAAAGTGCTTCTGATCCAAAATTTGGTCTTTACGATATGCTGATTCCTGTTTTAGGAAATTAGGGAGTGGAATGAGACACAGCCTGTGTTAGAACTCGCCTAGCAGGTCCACAGTAGCAGGATTGCTGCGGGGTTTTGCATACACTAGTAAATCCTTTTCCAATTGAGCAACTGTTTTACAACAAAGATCAAATCAAAACAACAGGTGGATTTAGATTTTGGTGTATTTAGGATTTACGTTTGTATATGTTTGAGATTGTTAACTGAATCCTGTGAGGTGCTAGGATTTTTCATGATAAGAAAAGCATGATTTATTTTCGAAAGACTTCTTTTTGTAGACCATTTAGTTTTATTTAAACTGAAGTGTGTAGTTTTTTTGTCCGTTTCAAATTACTTTCTCATATTCCAGCTTAGTATTCAGAGACAGTCGTAAGTCATTCAAAGATTGATTCCCCTTAAGTCTCTGTGGTGCTGTCAAAACATTTCTCTGCATCCTGAACGAATTGGTCTAGCTAATGACGTGATTTAGGGGTGGGATTATCTGTTTTATCATTAGTCCCGTCCCAAATGGCACGGTTTACACTTTGTTGTCTACTAATGTAGACTTGAAGTTGGCATACAATTTTCCAACCTGAAATGACAAACAGGCCATGTGAACTTTATGGACACATGCAAGTGATTGCTGCTAGATGGCAAATGAACTTAAAGTGCACTATTTAGGACAGGACCAGATATTTTGCAACTGTGCTGGATGACGTTAGAGGCATAGAAATTACACACTTCAGCTTTAAAATCAAAAGGAATTGGAAGATCTAAAAGAACTTCAAAAAAAATGCCAAAGAGTTTTTTTTTTTTTTTTACCTTTCATCCAAACAAACAAACAAACAGACTTTGATTTTCTCTAAATCCCTGGTCAGACAGCAGCTAGTGAACTTGCGAGAAAATAAAACCCGAAGGAAAATAAATGTGTAAATATTTTCATGATCTGGCAGCTCCTCCAGCAACCTCTGCTGCATGTGTTCATTAGATCCATAGTGTGCATGTCCCTGTTTTGGTTCTGCCTCAGCTTCTTACAAAAGTTGTCGTTTTTCTTTTCTTTCTTTTTTTGATTTTGTTTTTTCATGGCCATCCGTTGTTCTTTTTTTCCCCCTTTTGTTTTGTTTCTTTGTTCCCTTCTCTTGGTTGGATGCCTGTTTGTGTGTGACCCACTTCCCCCTGGTCCAGTTCTGGAGTTTGAACTGCGGAAAGCCAAGGAGACCATTCAGGCTCTTCGTGCCAACTTGACTCAGGCTGCAGGTGGCGTACTTTCAGCTTTTACACACTTCAGTTCCTTCTGCTATAGGAGCTGCTCTCATTCCTAAAGGCAGTTTGTAATGTCCACCGTAAATCAAATTCCAGCTCACTTGCTTTTTTTTTTTTCTTCTTCTTCTTCTTTCTTTCTTTCTCTCTGTGTAGAATGTGAGATTCCCTCTCAAGAGAGAAAAAACTACAAATCCAGTCCTGAAATTCAGGTTACCCTACTTTTTTTTTAATGATGGTATTATAATCCTAAATATATTAGATTTCTCTAATAAGCTCATTATGAACAGTTAGTTTGAATCAAACTACATTAACTTAATTTTTTTTTTTCCAATTATTTTTCCAGGAACCTATCCGCCCTCTCGAAAAGAGAGCCTTAAATTTTTTAGTTAATGAGTATTTATTGAAAAATGAATATAAGTTAACGTCCATCACATTCTCAGATGAAAATGATGATCAGGTAATCCTTTATATTTTCCGTTTATGCATTAATTTTTCTAGAATTATATGTTCTTTTATTTCTTCCTCTTATTCATGATATTTTATTTCTGCAGGATTTTGAGTTGTGGGATGATGTGGGTCTAAACATTCCCAAACCTCCAGACCTATTGCAGCTCTACAGGAACTGTGGGAACAGCCTGCCGTTGCATCGCGATACCATGGATGTGGCGGTCAATGTGGACCCAAATGATTTTCCAGGAGACAGTTTTACCCAGGAACCTGTGCAGCAAACTGAGGCTATACAGGTATTCATGTATAGGAAGAACTGTTGGTATTGCAGTCAGAGAATACATGTTTACATGAACATAGTTTTCTGATTAAGGTCATATTCTGGTTAAGCCTTTATCCTGAATTAAAATAGAATTCTGATTAATGGCATATGATAGCCATTGTAGTCATTTTCCTAGAAACTGGAATCTTGGCTTAATTAGATTAAGGTCGTCAAGTTAGTGCATTTACATGACTCTTACATAATCAGATTAAGGCCAAATCCTGTAATAATCCCATGTCAAAAATCTATTCAAAAGGGATTTTTGATTAAACATGCTGCTCTAGGGTCTAAAACATGATTTAGAGTGGTCTTGGGTTTCTCTGGTATAAAATATGCCAACTTTTAAGTAATTTTGATGTTATCCGCAGCAGCAGCAGCATCAGCAGGAGGAAGTGGTTCAGGAGTTAGAATATCAGATCAGCCTGCTGAACAGCGAGAAACAGAGTCTGGCTGAACAGATTAAAAAGCTCCAAAGGTAAGAGTCATTGCGTGGTGCCTGTGGGCCAAACTCAATCATAACCATCAGAAACCTGCCGCATGAGCCCGTATAATCAGAGCTCAGAGCAGCGACCTGTGATTACTGTCATAATTAATATCTGCAGGGTCTGATCTCGTCAGCTGATGTTTAGAAAAACCATATTTCTTTGTGAAAAAATATTTATCTATAGTTTATTACTCACAATTTCCTACGATTTTGATGCCAATCAGTTAACCTGCTAAACTAATAAGTCACTAAACCATATTTTGTTATAGTTATATGGAAGTAACATGCACTGGATATTATACCATATAATAATAATAATACCATAATAAATAATAGTTATTTAAACTAATATAAATTTGTAATTGTCAAAGTTTATATGTATGTTATCTTTAAAATGTATAAGATTATTTTGTTGTATATCTTTTTATTATTATTATTATTATTATTATTATTATTGAATGCATCAGCTACACAAACTACACTACTGTTCAAAAGTTTGGGGATGGTTATCACCAATGCTGTGTTTGTTTGATCAAAAATACGTAATATTGAAATAATATTACAATTTAAAATAATTATGTATTTTAATATATTTTTTAAAAGTAATTCATTTCTGTGATGGCCAAGCAGAATTTTCAGCATTATTACTTCAGTCTTCGTTGTCACATGATCTATCAGAAATCATATTAATATGCTGATTTGGTGCTTTGAAAAATCTGATTATTATCATAGTTGAAAATGAATATACTGCTTAATATTTTTGTGGAAAATTTTTATATAAATTTCTATACATATTTTAGAATTCTTCAATAAATGGGAAGTTTTAAAAAACAGCATTTATTTGAAATAGAATTTCATTATAACATAAATATTATAAACTGTCACTTTTGATCAATTACCAGCATCCTTGCTAAATAAAATAATAATAATAATAATTTATTTTAAAAACATCTTACTGACCCCAAACTTTTGATATAATATGACGCAAAATGATATAAAATATATATATTGGGAAACTACTGGTATGTTCAATTTATAATGTATATATTATTTATACTCACCCAGTGTCTTTTATGACTCCAATAGTCTAATGCTGTGCTTTCAAGCGCTCTAGAAACTGTCCTCCTCCCCCTCTGGCTCAATAGACTCTCATCATTATGACCTTCTGCTGTCTGACATTTTTCAGCGTGGCATTTACGTTTCCTAGCAAGAGATGAGCTCTACATATCTTTTTTTTTTTTTTACTGGTTTTGCCTCCACTTCATACTTTATCTTCTCTGTCTCTTTCTTTGCTGTTCTGTCTGTTTGCCACAACGCTACTGTGTATTCACTTCTGTACTTGCATTTCAGCAGTTTTGTACATTTTGCATGAATTATGCACATCACTAAATGTAATATGTACTTTTGTGTGTGTAGTGATATCCAGGCGCTTCAGAGGAATGTTTCATCAGAGCCCACATCTGCAGTGAAGTCGACTCAGTCTAAAGAAGACACTCCATTTGGTAAACCCCCCCTAGACAATGGACAGTATTTGGACATACGAGGGGTCACAGAAACAGACAGCTCCTCGGATGCCAACACTACGAAGACCTCAACCACTGCTACTGCTACTACTGACTGCACTGAAAGCACCACTACTGCAACACAACCTCACAGTAAACTAAAGTCTCAGAGTCAGCAGGGTAAAACCTCTGTGCAATTTGACCAGCCCAACAGGTGAGACCTGCGCTTCCTTATTGCAGTTGACAGTCTTATGACCAGTGTTGGGTGTAACTAGTTACTAAGTAATTAGTTACTGTAATTTAATTACTTTTCCCTTCAAAAAGTAAAGTAAGGGATTACTCTCATTTTTTTCTGTAATTTAATTACAGTTACTTCTTATGTAATAGAACTTAAAACTGTGTATAAACTGTAGAACATTTATATACAATGCAATAGTGGATTTAACATAAAAAATTAAAGTCTAACCTTAAAATGCATGCTTTTTATGTACCCTTCTCACTTTAAATACTTTGGTGAGTTAATAGGAATATTGGTAACACTTTAGTGTCCAATTCTCACTATTAACTAGTTGGTTATTAGCATGAATATTACTGGGATATTGACTGTTTATTATTACTTAAAAACACATATCAGTGTCTTATTCTGCAAGACCTTATTCTAAATCCTTAAACCTACCCAATTCTTAAACTTAATAACTAATTTACTAAGTATTAATAAGTAGTAATTAGGAGTATATTGAGGCAAAAGTCAGTAGTTAGTTCATAGTGAGAATTGGACTCTAATCTAAAGTGTGACCAGAACAATTTATGTAGTTATTATTTATTCGAAAGAGTTAAAAAACCGTTTCATGTCTATCTTTGTATCATTAACTTGTCGAGGTTGATATTGGATTTAGAAAGTAATTAGTAATAAGTAATTAAATACTTTTTGGAGACAGTAATCTGTACAGTAATCTAATTACGCTGTTGTAGATGTAATTCGTAACTAGTAATTAATTACTTTTTAGAATAACTTACCCAACACTGCTTATGACTATAAAAAAGGAGTTGATGAGATGCACAGATGCAAATAAAGCACTCAAGCAACCAATTTCTATTAGAAGTGAGATCTTAGTGAGCTTTCTATCTAGGCCACATAATAGTAACTCCTCCTAATGTGAAAGCTTTCCAAACATTAGGCTACAAATTTGCTGCATAAGAGCTTGGGTTATTTGGATGGTTTCTGATATGTTATAATTGGTTGCTAGGGCATTGGTAGATGGTTGCATACCATTCCAACACAAAGGAGTCAACCTCCATGTCTCTATGATATTCTGATCCCTAGATATTACCCAAGTCCCTCCTTTTATATACATTGGCGTTCAAAAGGTTGGCGTTAGTAAGATTTTTAAAAATAATTTTAATGCTTTTATTAAATAAGTAATATATTCTATTAATCAAAGAATGATGAAAAACAAATCAGTTTTCAGCATTGTTAACTGTAGTTAACTGAAATAAAATATATTAAAAATTATTATTGTATTATTATAAAAAATTTAATAATAAAGTAATAAAACATAATAATAAAATGTAATATCTTATTTCAGTTTCCAAAAACTTTTTTTTTCATTTATTTTAATTTGATGAACTAAAACTAAAACTGAAATGATATCAATTTTAATTTATATCAATGCTACTAAAATTGTTACTTGAAAAAAAAACTGTTATTTGAAAAAAAAGTTACAACCCCAATTCCAGAAAAGTTAGGACATTTTGTGAAATGCCATAAAATCAAGAATATGTTATTTGTTCATTCTCTTTAACCTTTATTTAATTGATTAAAGTACAAAGAAAAAATTCCAATGTTTTCACTAGCCAACTTAATTTTATTTTGTAAATATAAGCAATTTTGATGGCTACAACACACTCCAAAAAAGTTGATACCTTCACACATATGCAAGTCACTCATGCCGTTTGCACTGATGCACCCCATAACATGACAAATGTTTGCTTTCTGCACCTGTCACTGATTGAAGTCTGGATGGTCTCTCTCATTTTTGGGACTGACAAGTTGATGTCCATTTCCCCCAAAAACAAGCTGAAATGTGGACTCATCTGACCACAGCACACATTTTCACTGTCTTTTGGACAATCTAAGATGAGCTCTGGCCGAGAGAACTCGCTAGCGTGTCTGCCTAGAATTGATGTGTAGATTTCTCCTTGTGCAACAGAGATTCACATTGCATTTCTTGATGCAGCTGCAGACTGTGTTAAATGAAAACAGTTTTCCATAGTACTCCTGAGCCCATGTGGCTATATTTCACACAGCAGCATGACTGGTTCTCTTGCAATGGCCTGAGTGGCTCGAAGGTGACACGTATCTAACCTGAGGTTTCACTTTGTCTCTTAATACTTTATTACTGAGATTTCCTGATTCCTCAACTTTTCAAAATTATGTGAGAAGTTTGTGAAAGACCCAAATTTTGCAATTTTGCATTGAGAAATGTGATTTTGATTTGTCTGACAATTCTCTCATGAAATTTGGCACAAAGTGGTGAGCCACGATCCATGTTTTCTGGCAAAGACAGGATGCTTTGTATAAACTCAATCATGATACCCTGACCTATTACCAATTCACCTGCTTATTGTGGACTGTTTTAAAAACAGTTTAATTTGGATATTCTATAACCTTTTCACTTTTATTATGCCTCTGTCCCAACTTTTGTGGAGTGTGTTGCAGCCATCAAAATTAAAAACAATTTATATTTACAAAATACATTTAAGTTGGTCAGTTGAAAAGCCCTTGAAAATTATTTCATATCAGTCATTTAAGAGTCAATAACCTATTCATTTTGGATGCAGCCCACACTTTTTTATTTTTTTAAAACATAGCTGTTATAGCCACTAGATGGCAGCACTGCATTAACTACCATTGGCATTCCTCGTCTAGGTCTTACTGCAGTGGTGACTGGCACCATATATTCCATTCATCATCATTTTGCACATCTGCTCCGGTTGGACTTTTACCCCACGAGGCTGATTCAGACAAATTACCCTCTCCTTGTTTTGACTGTTCCTTTATCAGCGTTTTGCTCTGTGCTGTGGAAAGCTAGCACATGGTAGATATTGGTAAATCGGGAGGTGGAGGTGGCTTGTTAAATCATGTTTTGTTTGCTTGTGCAGAAAGCTGTCTCCGGCCTTCCACCAAGCACTTTTGTCTTTCTGTCGAATGTCTGCTGACAGTAGGCTGGGCTCAGAGGTGAGTGGGTTCCGGTAGCATGCAGGTACAAAAGCACAAGCACATGTAGAGTCTACTTGTTGTGACACTTAGAGAGATAGTTCATCTAAAAATGAAAAGTCAGTCATTATTTACTCACCCTCATGTGGTTTCAAACCAGTATGACTGACTTACTTTCTTATATGGAACACAAAAGGAGAATTTTTTTTTTTACTTTTGAATTGGCAACTCAGATGCAGTGAATAGGGCCTGCAGCTTTTAAGGTTAAAAGGTTGAAAAAGCACTATAAATGTTTCATTAAAAACTCTATATGACTCATGCACTGTATTCCTGTAAATTATCTGAAGCCATACAATAGCTTTGTGCGACGAACAGACCAAATATAAGTAGTTATTCACTGAAAATCCTCAACTCAAAAATCCTCAAGTTGTGGTACCCATTTTCGTTTCTTTTTTTTTTTTTGGACTGTTTATTTATTGTAGAACAAAGCCAGCATACATGGCTTACAATAACTATATACAAGCCAGGGTTTGCATAAAAAACACTCTAGGGGTGACAAGCCACATTTATACACATCTGAAATACCAACTATTTATCTTTCACTATAATTTTAGTCTATTTATTTATCATATAAGAAAGTTTCTCAATAAATTCTGACCATGCCTTAGTTGTTCTAGGTTTAGCTCTGTTAATTCTTGCTGTTGAACACTCTAACAGCGCAATATTTTTTAGTTCTATAAGCCATATTTTGTCAGCCGGGAATGTGGGTTCATACCAGATTTTAAAAATTACCTTCTTGGCTGCAGTTAGTGCGGTGTGAAGTATTCTACGTTTGTAAACGTTCAAATTAAGGTCAGAATCATCTTTCAGCAAACAAATATTGGGATGTTTAGGAATAAACCTATGGCAAAGTTCTGAGACCATAAGAAGCACCTTATCCCAAAATTAAGTGGACAGTCAAAGAACATGTGCATATAGGTCCACACAGTATTTGAATTACACAATGTACATAAAGGAGTAGGCAAGTGCTTCATTCTGTGTAACACATATGGTGTTGCATAGGCCTTGTGAATCAGTTTAAAGTGTATAAGTTGATGGGCAGGATTCTTGGACATCGCAGGAATACTTTCCCATATCCAGTCCCAGTTAGGTTTATAGGGGGCCAGTTCCTTTTCCCATATTGTAGTGATGGGAAGTGCACCGGAGCCACGATTAAGCAGTTTGTTATAAATAAATGAAACTGCTCCACGTGTCTGAGAAAAATTCACACAGTCCATCAGTGGATGAATGTCCAGGTTACAGTTCCACGGTACTCCATATGCACGCATTGCACTTCTCAACCTTAAATACAGAAAGTAGGAATGTCCAGGAAGATTGTAACATTCTTTCAAATCCTGAAAAGACCTTAGGCCCTGATTATTAAAAATGTCACCCAGAACAAATACACCTTGATCAGACCACGGCTTAAAGACAAAGGGCTTTTTCCCGGATTGTAAATTATGATTATTCCAAATTGGGGACCCTTTTTTAAATTTGCTAGGACATCCAATGAATTTACAAACATCATACCAGATTTTAAGAGAGTTACCCACAATTTTGTTATCAAACTTTAGGGCTTTCTTAGATAAACCAATAAATAACATATCTTGTAGTCGATGAGGATGCACCGCGGATGGTTCTATGTTACGCCAAGCAATCTCAGAGTTTACCTCCAACCAAGTCTTAATGGAGCGCAGCCGACATGCCCAGAAATATAGTTGAATGTTAGGAAACGCCAAACCTCCTTTGGCAGGACTTCTCTGTAAGGTATTAAGTTTAATTCTTGGACGTTTGTTGTTCCAAATGAATTTAATTATAATGGAGTTCAATTCTTTGAAAAAAGTTTTATAAGGAGAAAGAGGAATCATGGAGAATATAAATAAAAGCCTAGGAAGAACATTCATTTTAATGATTGCAATCCTACCTTGCAAAGAAAGTAGTAATGCGTTCCATCTGTCTAGATCTCGTCTAATATTATTGAGTAAGGAACTATAATTTTGCTTGACCACTGCCTGAAGTGAGGGAAGGATCTGAATTCCTAAGTATGTGAATGTATTACTAACTGGGATTAAGGAGGACACAGATGCAGTATCGCACAGCATGGACAGTGGCATTAGTACTGATTTCTCCCAGTTAATTTTATAACCACTTACTTTACTAAAATCGTTGAATATTTTAAGACATTGAGAAATAGAGGTAGAAATGTTAGACAAATGCAGTAAAATATCATCAGCGAAAAGAGAAATGTGGTGTTTAAAGTTATCTATAGTAATAGGGGAAATTATATGATCCTGATGAATTGCTTGTGCCAGAGGCTCTAACAAGAGGGCGAACAGCAATGGTGACAATGGGCAGCCCTGCCTTGTGCCTCTGCCCAGCAGAAAAGCACTTGAGCAACTCATCCCTGTCAACACCTGTGCAAAAGAATTTGTATAGAGAGTTCGTACCATATGTATAAAATGGGGACCAAAGCCAAAACACTTCAAAACTGACCAAAGATACGTCCACTCGACCCGATCAAAGGCTTTCTCTGCATCTAGCGAGAGAATAGCACGTTGATCATCAGTCGGATAGGGCGTGTCTATAATATTCAAAAGACGTTGGACATTATCCATAGCACAGCCTCCCTTAAGAAATCCTGTCTGATCATAAGAGATTAGAGAGCCAGCAACTTGATCTAAACGACAGGCTAGAACTTAAGCATAAACCTTGGTGTCCGTGCAGATTAATGAAATCGCCCTATAACTAGAGCAACAGAGAGGGTTCTTCCCTTTTTTCAGAATTAGGGAAATAAGGGCAGTGTTGTGATCTCTGTGAAAACAACCTGTCTCTATTGCAAAATTTAAGGAATTAAGAAGGAGTGGTCCAAGCATAACACCAAATACAACTCTGGGAGTAGACCATCCATTCACTTAGTTCCATTGGAGAGTCAAGAAAATTACGTTGCTCGTCACTTAGGTGAGGGAGATTTAATTTTGATATGAATTCAATTCTCTGTTGATCCTCCAAACCCACCTCGGAACTGTAAAGATGCTCATAAAAGTTCTTAAATAAAGCATTCAACTCATCTGGGGCAGTATGAAGGATGCCCATACTATCCTTAATGGCTGTTATTGACAACATTGCGTCATTGTGTTTCAGCCTTAGAGCCAGCAATCTAGTGGACCGTTCTCCATTAAAAGGGTAATTTTGTTTAGTGCGATGGATCAAAAATTCTGCCCATTTTAGTAAGATTGCCTTACAGTCAGATCTTAAATTACCTAAAACCCTACTCTTCTGTGCTGTAAAAGTTTCTTTTAAATCATTCTCCATTATTTTAATCTGGTCCTCAAGACGATTTAGTTCTTTTACTTTAGATTTATTATCATAAGAGGCAAAAGAGATACAGTTTCCTCTCAAAAACCATTTAGTTGTTTCCCATAAAGTCTGTGGGTTAGCAGCTGAACTGGAGTTCTCTGAAAGGAACATTGTCAAACTGGCCCGTTGCTGTTTAATAAAATCATCTTTTGATAACAAAGTTATATTAAAACGCCATCTTTTTGACCTTTGGGATCTCACAGGAGGAGACAAATTACAAACTACCGCCGAATGATCTGAAATCAACATGGGAAGAATACCAATACTGTTTAAACACTGAATAAGATACTTTGATATTAAAATATAATCTATTCTCGTAAAGGTCTTATGTCGGGAAGAATAAAAAGTGTAGTCCTTACAGTTTTCATTCTTCATCCTCCAGATATCACACAAGTCATTATCCACGATAAGATCATTCAGAGCCTGTGAAGCCTGATCACCATATACCGTAGTAAGAGACTTATCAATCGAAGGATTAACGACTGCATTAGCATCCATACCCACGACCAGGCTGTAGTCAGCAAAACTGAGGAGAAGCTTAGTAAGAGAAGGGAAAAAATCTACATCAAATTTATTGGGAGCATAAACCAAAACAAAAACTATTTTTCAATTGTTCCATTATCCCGAAACATATGTAATCCACCCATGTTCACCACCTCCTGATTTCTCTATTAAGAATGGAAATCTTCTATTCTGAAGTATGATAACTCCTCTCGACGCATTAGTATGAGATGAGGAGGCTATGATTTTGAAATGTCCGTTTTGACAACAAGTAATATCTGAGGCCCTAAGATGGGATTCTTGAATAAGAGCTATGTCGGCTCGCTTACGATGCAAGTAATCTAGGCATTTTGTTCTCTTTACAGGGGAGTTCAAACCATTGACATTCCACAATATCACATTGAAGTCTCCCTCATCCTTACAGTACAGCAGAAAATAAACACTTGCGGCAGATGAAACCATAGTTACCATACGTGTAAACAAAAATGTCACCCCACAAAATCACAAGATTAATAGTATAATCGAATACGGCAAACCCTTGTATTAACAACGTAATGGTCAAACAAACCAAAGAACGTAAGAACAAAATACAAATGGCAGCACGCAGAGAGATAAAACACTCTCTTACCTGCCTGGAAAATAAAAGTATTCGAGGCCATGCACTCAAACTATGAGGCAAAACCCAGGTATCAGTGTCCCGCTTATCCAAATGTCCATGACGGCAATAGAAACTTAAGTCCCGACTTGAAATATTGAAGCGCAGGATCTAGAGGGCTGAGTTTAGTCGTTGGGGATTCCCGTCGTCGGGGTAGATTCCATCCGCGTGTCGGTATCCAGGGATGAGACGAACCACTCGAGGTCTGCGGGGGTCTTGAAAAGAATCTGCTCGTGGCCGTTTATCACTTTAACTACCGCTGGGTATAACAGGAACGACTCGATGCCCAACTGTTGAAGGCGTTTCCTTCTTTCCGACATAGCTTTCCTTTTTTGAGATGTGCCCTTGCTGAAATCTGGGAAGAACCACAACTTGGCCCCTTCATAGCTCAGGGATGGTGAATTTCTGGCTTCCTTCACGATCGCTTGCCTGTCGTTGTAATGGAGGAGCTTGAAGATCAAGGTACGTGCTTTCTTCCTGGTGGAATCTTCGTTCGCGTACAGACGATGGCGCGCGTTCAATTTCAATCACCTTCCTGTGTAAGGCCGTTAGCCACTTAGGAATTTGGGTCTGCAAAAACTGGATTGCGTTGCCACCTTCAGCTCCCTCAGGTAGACCCACCAACCTTAGATTGTTTTGTCTGGACTTGTCTTCATAAAGCCATAGCTTCTCCTGCAGCTCTTCCAAGCGAGACATGCTAGCGATCGAATCCTTTTTGATATCGCGCACCGTGGTTTGCATGTTGTCAAATCTGTCGCCGAACACTTTGACATCTTTTTCCAAGGAATCAAGTCGCGTAGAAATCATTGAAATTTCCTCGCGAACGATCGCAGACATGCTTAACTTTATGGCGCTCAATTGCTTTTCTAGCATCTCAGCAATGGCGTCATTAAGGCGTTCGTCATCTTTAGGCCGTTTTTTGGAAGGTGAATATGGCAGTTCTCGTTTGGATGCCATCTCGGATGCCTCTTAAACAAAAAATTGACTCAAAAACTCAGCCTAACTCTTAGCAGGGATAGTTTATAGGGGAAAGGGACATCTGAAGCGGAGCACCGAAACACTAAGCAGCCATCACCGTTCGCCGCGCATGCGCATCACTCCCCATTTTCGTTTCTTGAATGAATCTTTCAATTTTCAAATGTCCTGATTCTTTCAAAAGTCATCATTCTTTCAAACTTTCGAAGGTCAATTTTTTTTTTCAATTCATCCCGCACATGAAACCAAGTCTGAATGATTAATTCATGAATCAAAATGATTTAGGGCTAGATTTACTGAACAGGGCAAATTAGCAATAAAGCGCAATTCCATAAAAGCGCCAATGGGACGGGAAACTTCTGTGTGTGATTTACTGACAATGCGAACATTAAAGAACACAGACACACCACGGTCATTTCCATAATGACCAGCGCAATCTACCAAGAGCAGCACAAATTAGCGCCTGCTTTAAGACATGCTTTTTTTGGGTGTTAAATAATGGCGCAAATACCAGTAATTTGACGAGCGCAAACGTTAGTAAATCACGTTGCATGATTCATTTTAAAACTCTCCTCCCATAAATTTTGCGTCTGAAAGGGAAACTCCTACAAATGCATATTCAATAAAGTCAGGCAGCAAAAATAACTGTGTCCACGCCTTTTCAGCGCTAATTATTCACTGCGCGTCTTTATTAAATCCTGGCAGTACTATTTTAACGCAGATTTAAGACAGTTTATGCTGGTGCAAGCTGTTAGTAAAAGTGTTCATTAAGTCTAAAAGTATTAATAAAGCAGTAATTGAAATAAAAATAAATATATGAAAGACAAAATGTTGTTTTGGTAATTAAGTGGAACATTTTTTTTGAGAGTTTGTTGAAATTAAAGCACTAAAATTACTAAAACTAGAACTGGAAAATGAAATAAAATCTAAATTGAAATATAAAAATACATAAGAAATTGAAATGAATTAAAATATAAAAATAAAACCTAATTCAAATTATTAATAACTACTATAATAGAAAAAAACTTTAAGAAGTCACTAAAATGATCCAGTTGCAGCAATGAAACACTCACTGGAGAGGATTGTCAATGAATTACGATTTAAATTTCAGTTTGTTCATCACGCAAAGCTATCAAATGGCTTCAAACTTCAAATAAGTCATATTCTATTTATTAGTCATCTTTTATTTTGTTAAGAAAGTCATACAGGTTTGGAACAACACAATTTTTGGGGTAATTTTTGAGTGAACTCTTTCTTTAAACTATTACGACCGGTCATTAGAACAGAAAGAAGTGCACTGGAAGCGGTTCAGCTGCTTTTAGAATCACCAGGAATGCATTAATAGGCACGTTTGAGAAGTCACAGAGTTCACAGTGTCCAGAATACAAAAGCAGAAAAGCTTCTCGGGTTGCAGTAATTTTTAGGCACGTGTGATTAAATGAAATGTCTGACATATTTGCCTCTGCTGGCGACGTTTTGTGCCTAATTCCCGTCTCCTCGTTTCCCAGGTGTCTCGAATCGCTGACAGTGAGCAGAGTGTCATGCTCATGCTGGGCCGCTGTCTGCCACACATCGTACCCAACGTCCTGCTGGCCAAGCGAGAGGTAACCCATGACCTTTTGACCCAACAGCCCCACCTCATCTTCCATGTCCACTGCGGCTGGCTTCTCCCTCTCATTCTATTCTTAATTCAACGTTGACTCAACTTATTTTTTTCCATTGCAGTTGTGTGTGTCTCTCTCTCTCTCGATACCCCAAACCCAATCCACCTCTCTCTCTTTTGTTCTGTTCACTCATTTCTTCTCTTGCTTTTGTGCATGCATCTCACTGCTCCGATAGAGAATGGTTGCGCACCTCTGTCAGGTGAGTGGAACACATCGGCACGTTCTCACATCAGCTCTGCTTCCTTCATCATGCGTGTGACCTTTGACCTTTCAGTTGGCTTGGCTTTTCATCAGCTTCCTTAGTTATCAGTGACTCAAATGCATTTCCATTTATAAATTTGTATTTTTTTTTATTGATTTGATTGATTTCAACTTTAAATTGTAAACTTTTGCTTTGCACTGAGGGCACATATTTGATACTAATAAGGGCACATATTTGATACTGGAGTTGTAATAGTTTATTATTGACTACCATTAAATTAATATTGGCGCTTTTAGATTTTAGTTTCGTTTAGCTTTGACAAAATTATGTTTTGAAATGTTTTTCTCTTCCTGGAAAACATAACAGAAAAATATTGATGGCTAATCTTGCACTCAGAGGTATTAAAAGCTTTGATGCAAGATAGCTATTAACAATAGAATAAGGGAAACCCCTTTATTATGTCCTACCCCAACTTCCTTTTTCAGCGGAAAGTAAGTCTGTGAGTATTTCATAGGCATGATGCAAAGTGGCATGCCTAAAACTCAAACTGTGGTAAAACATTCAGTCTTAAGTGGCGGTCTCACTACACTTTTTGTTCCAATGACTTGCGTTCATATGTATGCGAATACGATAAACCATAAACAGACGTTACACATTTCAGTGCATTCCAAAGTGAATTTTATATCACGTGAAGGCCTGTGGCCAGTAGAAGATTGATATGTTACAGCGTAACCTAAAAGAATGCAGATAGTATAGATGCAGGTTTGCAACGTTGCAGGGAGAAAAAATTGATTGTATCTATTTTTATATTTTAGATTCGTCATTATTTGTTAATTATTTGTTTCATTTATGTTTTTACAAAAAGGCACCACAAAGCGTGATGTCATCTCTCATCCGTGAGGTCATACCTCATCCGCAGTGTCTGAAGACGTGTTGCATGGCCAAAGTTTAGTGTGACTGCCCCTTAAGTTTCTTATACACTGCAAAAAAAAAGAAAAGAAAAAAAGTATTTTCTTACTTTATTATTTTTTCCAAGACAAATTTCTAAACATTTTTGAATCAAGATACATTTACTTGAAAAAAATAAAATAAAATTAAATAAATAAATATATATATATATATATATATATATATATATATATATATATTTTTTTTTTTTTTTTCTTTCTCTGTTTTATAAAGAGCGAGTAGGTAATTTTCAATTAAAAAAAAAAAACTAAAATAGCAATATTAGACGAATAACTCCAAGTTGAACTTTGACAGCCAAGCCAATGGAACATTTCTATGCTGTGATTTTTTTTATTTATTTATTTATTTATTTTCTGTGCTTCAGACTGCTGCAATTCAATGCCTGCCTTTCAGCTGATGGTGAAACCTTGCCTGAGTTTAAATTGTTTTCTTTGCCTCCCTATTACAGAGCTGTTTTGGTTTAAATGACTAAACTTTTAGAAAAAATAAAAACAAGGTACATGCACACATTTCACATCTGTTGAGAGCAGACCCAAAGGTGTGTACCGTTCCAAGAAAGTTCCACAGCATTTCCCTCGTCGGGCCCCTCTGATTTGCATAGGGCAGTTCTGTTTTACGGGAGCCAGGTGACAGTTTAAGATGGATTGGATGCTTTCCAGGCTGAAGTCTGGTGAAAAAAAACACCACACGAGGAGTAGAGATCTCCTCGCTAAACTGGACTTTGAGCTTTGCCTGTTAATTCTGTTGACTTCGTAACCTTCTTCCTTGAATTCAGACACACTCACACTCTGACACACCCTCAGTTTTTCCCCCATCTGGTGCAGAACAATTACTAATCAGGCGCTGCTGGAACACCTGCCTTGCAATATAATTCCTGTCATCTGTACACCTACAAGAACTTTATTGTAAAGATAAAGTCTTTCGGAATTAAAGGCCATTCAAGTTATTGATTACCATGTAAAACTGATAAGACATCAAGTACAGCAGCCATTGCACTGTGTGTTTGCAACAGCCCAAAACTCCCCTTCTTCTTGAAGAATTATGTCTGGTGTGTTTGCATATGTGGGTGTTTTTCTGATTGGGCCTCTTTGCTTTCTGCTGGTAATTATCTTGATATGTAGCAATCGATTTCCTTTTGTGTTTAAGAAATGAGTCACTGCAGGCTGATGGTATAACTAAAAAATTTGCATATAAATACAAGTTTTCATGGGAAACAATTTGGAGTGACAAGGAATCCAAACGTGCAAGTCCTTTTTTTTTTTTTTTTTTTTTTTGTTTAGAGATTGAGTGAGAGTTCAGAACAGATTTTATTGTTTGCATTTTTGCCAACAAATGTGTTTGGACACTTCAGCCACAAACAAATGTTATTGCTTTTGATTAAAAATATCAAACAAATTGGCATTTATTATAAATAAAGTGAGTTTGTCAACCAAAATGCATTACAAAGACGTTTTATTTCTAAATTATAAAACAAAAATATTTGTATTTATTAATAATAAAACAGTATTCATTGTTATAACAAGATATAAAATTATTTTTAAAAATTATTAATTTTTGTTTGTTTGTTTTAGTGTAGTTTAAACAGGGCCTAAATACAATTTTTTTTTAGCAAAATCCATCACAGAAAGACATTATATTCATAAATTATTTTTAAAAAAGTTCATTATTAATTACAAAACAAAATATACCGTTATAACAACAATATTTATGGATTTTTTTTGGGTGGGGGGGGGGGTGTCAAAATTTATGGAAATTCTTTGGTCAAAGTGTCAGAACCGTCTAGAATAATTTGTTTGATACTTTTTATCTGATGCAGTGAGATTTATTTAATTTTTTTTATTTTATTTTATTATTTTCCTTTGAAAAATCATCTGTTGAGTCAAAATTATGGAAATTCTTTGGTCAAAGTATCAGAAGCGTCTAGAATCATTTGTTTGATATTTTTTATCTGATGCAATGATATTTTTATTTTTATTTATTTATTTATTTATTTTTTATTGTACTTTAAATAGGCCCCAAATTCGATTAGTGTGCGCATTTATTTATTTAAGTCTCAAAGCTCTTCCCATTCTTAATGCCTGCTTCTAATTGTTAATCTTTTTCCGGTAGCTCTTCCACAAAAGTTCCATTTCCACACTTTCACTTTGGACCAGAGCCAAATAAAATATTTCATAAATGTGCCTCTGTTGAAAGCTCTCCTCCAGGTGCAGGAGATGCAGCACACTCCTGCCTCATAATGCCACACAGTCACTACTGATGAAACGGCTCATTGCCGTCTCCAACAGACCAATCCTTAGTTTCATAACATCTCTGACATCCGATTAAAATGATGGTTTTAACTCTTGGCAGGTGACTTCACCCCCAGAAGCGGGTGTATTGAAAGAGCCGTCCAAACAAACAAGCACGGCGTCAAACAGCCTGCAGTCTTGCCGCATGTTTGCTTAACTATCTTTCACTTTAAAGTGTCCGTTTGAGGCTGAGGTCTACCCACAGTCACGTCTCAAGATGAGATAAATCTAGAGAAAATAAACACTTCTGTGTCGGATCTTCATGTGAATCCTGATCTGTTGCTTCTATTCTGGATATTCACGGAAAACAGGGCTAGTAACCGCTGTTTGGCCATGAGACATGTACCAAGGGCACACTGCCTGTTCTGTAGTGCGATACCTTTCGTAACTGCGTCTCACTGTTACGGTAAACAACCACAGATTTACATGGCTAAATGGCTTTGTACATACTTCAGAGAATGTCACATTTGTACACATCCGCATACACGCATGATGATACGGACATGCGCTTCAATACGTGGGCAATATATATCAATATTTTGGAGCCTTTTGACAAAATTCGGTATATTTCTATATTTATTTATTTGTTCTGAAAAGGTGTTTTTAAATTTAAAGCAACCCTTCATTACATAGCCATAAAATCCAGTTAAAAATAATCAAGGTTTTTTTTTTTTCAAATAGCTTAGCATTAAGTGAACAGGGAATAATTATATTTAAGTAATATTTTATAATTATATTTAATTAATTTCATATAAATGCACCAATATACAGTGTTCCCATAAAAAAATATCAAAAATTATATCTGGTGTCTGAATAATTTTTGGTTTGACTATATATATGTATGTTTAAATGTAAAATGAATAAAAATGCCATGCAATTTATAAAAAATGAATAAATAAAAATGCAAAGTGACATTGAATTACACTTTTTAATTTATTAATTTGCTAACTCTATTAGTTTTAAAGTTTAAATCTGTAAGTTCTGTCAAACTCGAGAATTGTGAGATTGTGAGAATTGACTGTTTTAGGAAACTTAATAACCAAATCAAAATGACTTCACTATACAGTGTTTCTAAATATTATAGCACCAACAATATTGTCGCAAACATGCTGTGAAAATCCAATATATCGTCCAGCCCTAGTTGGCGCTGTAGTTTAGTGGCTTGTAGACTCTCTCCTTTGTGGTGAAGGTGTTTCTTCAATAGAGTAGCTTTCCCCATATCCTCAAATACCTGCTTGCTGAAGTTCCCTTCCAAACTCTTTGGGATGTTTCTCAGCGGATGCGCGTGTGTGTCTGTTCATTTCCATGTACAGTGCATATTATTTGACCTGTGTTCCTGTGTGTGTCCACAGGAGTTGATTCCTCTCATTCTGTGTACGGCCTGCCTGCATCCTGAGCCCAAAGAAAGAGACCAGCTACTGCACATCCTCTTTAATCTTATCAAGAGACCTGATGATGAGCAGAGGTGTGTGCGCATTTGGGCATCTGCGCATGTGTAAACGGACCAAAAAAATCGGTTTTGTTATGAGTTTTATAACGCTCTGCTGTAATCCTCCTATCCAGGCAGATGATTCTGACCGGGTGTGTGGCATTCGCCCGACATGTGGGTCCCACTCGGGTGGAAGCCGAACTCCTGCCACAGTGCTGGGAACAGGTTAGTTCTGTATTCGTACACACACTCACCACATAAAAAAACTAGGGAAAAAAGCAGGAATTCCTTTGTAGGCATACTTTGTCATTCACACAAACCAAATGGTCAAAACAGCAATTTTGTTTTGTTTTATCAGTACATCTGTGATAGTTTCCATATGTGAAAAGTGTTAGACATTCAAAGCATGGCTGATTTTCATATAGAAGATGCAGTGTAGAGTTAGAGTTAGATTGAGTTGCAGAGTTAGAGGAAGTGTACAAATGTCATGGAAAACTACTTTTATAACTAATTTTGCTGTCAAAAAAAAAAAAAAACACTTGGGAAAAAGTACTAAGGAAGTTTAGAATATGGTGGTCTCAAATGTATTTGGACATTTAAGTCACACATAAATATTTTTTAGCATTTTTTGCTTTTACATGATCAGTTTCAAAATGTTTTATTTTTTTGGAATGGGTTATTTGAATATTTTTAGAATGGAATATTTGAATCTATTTAGAATGGAGTCTTTATAATAGAATATTTTAACCTTTTTTGCATTGGAATCTATATAACAGAAATTTTTGATCTCTTTACAATGGAATCTTTGAATCCTTTTAGAATAGCTTATTTGAATCTATTTAAATTGAATCTTGATAATAGAATATTTAACCTTTTTTGAATTATTTTTT